>VZQC01005910.1:538934-634994 GCA_009823505.1 Rhizomys pruinosus
AAAAAAAAAAAAAAACCCTCTGTAACATGGGTTTCAGGGTATCTCATACCCTCTATTGCTTCCCCAGGTACTAGACATGTACATGGTACACACATACAGGCATGTAGGGAAACATGCATATGCATAAACAGAAACAAATAACTCTTTAAAAAAATAAAGGCCAGGTGCAGACATGTTAGAAACCAATTCAAGAATGGCATGCTAGTTCAGTTGGCTCAGATTTGCTGTGTCAGCTATGCTGTTCTATAAAACTAACTTGTGGAAGTATACATTGCATCCAATGAGCAAAGTTAAATGGTGAAAAAATAAATTTACATATAAATTTAATCAAAAAAATTGGAGAACACATGTTTCCATATGGGTCTTACAGGGAAGCAGTGACCATTGTCAATTTGTCACCAGTGTCCACTTCTCAAAGTTCATTTCTGCATGTGGAATACACCAATGGTTGACTGCTTCTCTGATTGTCAGACAAATAAACCTCTCCAGTGACCAAATTTAAATGAGAAAGCAAATTACATTGCTATTTAGGAGGAGAAATATTTAAATTGTGAATATATCTATAGCGCTAAATCCTAAGAGATTAACATAACCCTTGAGCTTAAAATACTTGTTTTAGATACACGTTGATTAATACCCTAGATCTCCATTTGATCACGTGTTCACTAGTCACTAAATGTTGTAAATACAATATTATAGACCGTAGATTTATACAGAGGGCACAGATAAACACTTGTCAATAAAATGATCAAAATTAAGACATACATATAATATATATTAAACGAAACTATTTACTTGGAGAAGGCAAGATATGAACAGCAAAAATTATTTTGAATTAACTATAGAGAAAGCTTTTATTTTTTTAATTTTATTTATTCTTTATGTGTATGAATGTACTGTCTGCATGTAAGTTTATGCACCTGTGTCGTGCAATACCTCAGAGGTAAGAAGAGGGTGTTGGATTCCCCTGGAACTGGAGTTAAAGACGGTTCTCAGCCACTATGTGGGTGCTGGGGATCAAACCCCGGTCCTTCTGCAAGAGCAGTTGGCCGGCGCTCTTAACGGCCAGGCCATCTCTCCAGCCCCCAAGAAAGCTTTTAAAGGGGCATAATGTTTTTTATATTGGTGCTTAGACTTAATTATTATGACAATATAGTCAATCCCATTAAAATAAAAATAAAATATCAGACAGAAAGCCAGTCATCAGTATTTCCTTCAAACTCTGTTGTACTTTTATTTTCTGCTATCTAAATTATTTTGTATGGAGGCTAACTTCCTGTGGCTTAAGTTGTTTTTCCTATTTATACAATTTTTCCTAGCTCTATAATTCAAATATTCCCTTTATATTTTGAAATGTTCCCTTCCTCTGAACTATACTGAATACGTCTGGCCACAAGAAGTCTTTCTCACTCTTCAGCTGTTGCTGTAGTCACTGGAAAACTGCAACTAGACCACAACTTACCTGGTTAAAGGTAGAGATGGCTGTCTCAGCCCCAGCCCTTTCTCTCCTGCAGTTCCATGGGAGACCTAAGGAAATCACCCAGATGCCACTGACCCATGCAGAAATCCTTAGTGCAGGTGGATATTCACCCATGGACAATGACAGTCTGTGACTAAGGTAACAGAGAGAATGGCTAGGTGAATATACTGCTCTTTGTCCCTCATCAAGGAAGAACAATTCTACAATGTTCCTGAACTCCCTAGTGTCCACCAAAACACCACCCAGATAACCCCAGATAATGCCTCTCTGTTTTCGTCCATCTCCCTGGTTCTTTGCTCCTTCTGTCAGACTGATTTCCTATATGTCAGGCACCAGATGCAGGCATTTATCTCAGCCTGATTACATATGGAAACCCAGGAGAATACATTCATTATTTATTGGTGGGGGGGGTATCCCCTTGTCTGTACTTATGTAGATGTGAACCAGAAGGACTTCAGATATCTTCCTCTAACTTCTTCACCTTAGGTGTTCGAAACAAGGTCTCTCACTAAACCTAATATTTATCGTTTTGGCTAGAATATCTGACCCGTGATTCCCTAGGGTCTGCCTAACTCTGCAACCCAACTCTAGGGTAATAGATATGCCATGTCATGCCTAGCTTTATACCTGAGTGCTGGATAGCAAAGCTCAAGACCTCATATTTAACATCAAGCACTTCACCCCTCAATACCCTTCGTTATTCATCATCATTCATTATTTCGAATTATGTGTATGTGTGTGGGTATGTGCATCTGAGTGAAGGTGCCTGAAGATGGAAGAGACAGTAGATCCACGGAGCTCGAGTGCCAGTAGTTGACAGCTGCCCTCTGTGGGTTCTGGGAACAAACCTTGGAGCCTCTGTAGGAGCAATACCTACTATTAACTGTTGAGCCATCTCTCCAGGCCTAATGCTTCATTCATGAATATATTTCTTGATTGGATTTTGTATAATTCATGTTTCCAAATACTGCTCTCTATAATCTGTTTTGATGCCTGATTAGACAATTTTATATGCACCACTCTTTGTTTTCTTTCAAAAAAAATCATTGGCAATTTTCTCAGATTTATCATCATTCAGTTTTAAAACCCTTAAGTAAAAGGTGAAAGATTTATATGATCTGAAGGAAATGACAGTTTGTGTACAGATGATATAATTTTAGTATTGTTGAAGCAATACAGATTGGAGGGAACAACAGCAGAACAGGGACAGGAAACCGACAGAAACATTAAAGTTTTCCCAAGGACAATAATCCTCTGCTTTGAAAAAACTTTGAAAAGAATCAGAAAAACATTCAGAGCAGGGATGGCAGGGTGCATGAACTCAGGTAGGCTGGGGGCATGGTAGAGGAGATGAGTCTAGATTGGACTGAGAAATGATTTATGAAACTCACATAACTTCAATAAAAAATTTTAAAAACCCTAAGAATTTTCAAATGAAGGTCTTTTAATTTTTTTAATTAGGAACTTTAAGTCCATTTAAATTTAGCCTTTCATTACCATCTTTGTAAACTCTTGGAGTTTTATTCTTTCTTTCTAAAAACATTATTATTATTGGGTATATGAAATTTACATGTGTAAATGTGGGTGCATGTGGTTCAGCTTGTATGTATAGCAACACCAAGACAACTTTCAGAGTTCTGTTTCCTTCTTCCACTTTTAGACCCAGGAGTGGAATGTCAGGAGCACCTTCACCTTAGTCATCTTACCAGCCCTTGGTTTAATGCTCTAATTCCCTGAAAATCCTCTTATAAAATGAGAAAAATAATTTCCATTCCCTAATTGAATATATAGTGGTATAAACATGGACACCCAAATACATTAAATCATTATATAATGGGGCTGGAGAGATGACTCAGCAGTTAAGAGGCCTGCCTGCTCTTGCAGAGGACCTGGGTTCAGTTCCCAAGACCTACACGGCAGTTAACATCTACATCTATGCATAAATTCAGTTCCAGGGGATCCAACATCCTCTTCTGACCTCTGTAGGCATTGCAAGAGAAGGGTGCACTTACATACAGGTAGGCAAAACATTCATATGCATACATTAAAGATAAATAAATAAATAAATAAATAAATAAACAAACTTTTAAATTCATTACACAATGCCTGATACAGAGCAGACACATGACCACTAAATTATGTGTGTGCTCATTCACGCCTTTATAATATTAGATTTATTAATTTAGAGTCAGGGTATATGATTTATTAATGGAACTAAAACTCATGTTCTATATTAAAATTATGCTTTTCTTATTGGTCCCACCATTCATTTCTTAAAGCTTTTCTGTTTTTTAAGGAATATTTCATATGCTGGGAGTGGTGGCGCACGCCTTTAATCTTAGCACTTGGGAGGCAGAGGCAGGCAGATCTTTGTGAGTTCAAGGCCAGCCTGGTCTACAGAGTGAGTTTCAGGATAGCTGAGGCTACAGGGAGCCCCTGTCTCAAAAATACAAAAAAATAGAAATATTTCATTATAAAATTGAGCTTTCATGGAAGGTACTATGTCACTGGTTTACAGATGCTGTATCAATAACTTCTGGGCTGACAAGATGGTTCAGTGGATAAAAATGCTTGCCCCAAAGCCTAAAGATCTAAGTTCAATGCCTGGGACTCACATAGTTGAAAGAGGGAACTTATCCCTACATCTTCCATGTAAATATCATGACATGCAAAAGTGTGAATGCAGACACACACGCACATACACACACACAAATAAATAACTAAATGTAAAAAAAAGTTTCAGCAACTTTTTGCAATTATTTAATGTATTTGATTGACAAATGCATCCTGCAAAGTTTAAACATACTCTCTTAGCAAACTAATAACTACCCTCAAATCTACTCCAAAGCAAACCCTGGGTTTTATGAAAGTAACTGATCTGTCTCTATTACTTTATAGCCAGCACTTGTTATCCCTGTGTACTTATTATTGCTTCTCATGTTTAAAATAATAACAATAATTCAAAGTATTGAGAATCTTATTGCCTCACTTCTAATGTTTACCTTTAGAATGTCTATTTGGAACAAATGGAGCTTAGACGAACTAAAAGCAATGACTTTTAAGCTCATATTTTACATTATTAGCAGTTCTAAAAGACAAATGTCCTTGGGACATGCTGTCCTCCACATTTCCAAAACTAAAATATTTTGCTAACTAAGTTCCTTTGCCAAGCCCTAACACCTAGAGGTTCCCCATCATTTTTTAAAAATAAGTTACTACCACCACTATGTAATTGCCTGACCTCATCTCGTGGATATTCTCTGATGCATGGTTTTAAAGGCAAACCCTGAGATACCCAGGGGCCCATGGCAGGGAGAGGTGTTTGGGGTTCAGGTTAACCACCATTCCCATTCAGAACACCACATTTGGCTGAGCATCTCCTCCCAATGCCCCACAAAAACAGAAGGCAGAGAGTCCAAGGTCTGAGTGAGCAGTTTAGCCTTCAAAGGGCCCATGACTAAAAGAAGACTTGCATTTTCCCATAAATCCTTAAGACTTGGAAGGCAAGGCCTTGCAGTCAGGTAGTTTCTTCCCTGGCTGCCAGACAGGTAGCCAACAAGCTTGCCTTTATCAGCCACTGAGCTTCCTATGATACAGGGGGATGGGGTTGGGGATGGGGGGGGGGAGGTGGAGAAACACAGCAGCCAGAAGCAAAGATGGCACATTTGTCCTCACTTACAAACCAGATGAAAGAGAGAAATGACTCAGCCAGAGAAGTTTCCAGCAAACTCCAGGTTATTCTGTGACTATTCAGTGAATGCTTTTTGCACTTGGGTTCCAGAATATTTTGGGTACATTTATAAGACAAAGTAGGATGTTCCTGAAGCTCCCTTCTTAAAATCAAGCAATAAGCATTTCAATAACATTATGAAAGTTAAAGGTGCTGATGTAGATCTTTAACTTGGAAAAAATATATATATATCAAACGACACAAATCAAGAACAGCATCATAGGACTATCCCTACTTAAAAAAATGAAATGATGTACTTATTGTGCACATGTGTGGTGTGTGTGTGTGTGTGTGTGTGCGTGTGTGTGTGTGTGTGTGTCTGTGTGTGTGTCTGTGTCTGTGTCTGTGTGTACTACTCTAATAAGATGCAACCATAATTCCATAATGGTCAGGCTATCATTTGTTAATCTTGAAATAAGCAATGTAGAAAATGTTAATATTATAGAAAATGTTAATACCTCCAATCCCTGTATGATACAATAATCTATTATTTGCAAATAAATGTATGTAATAATTATACACTGAATAAATATTTTAAAAAGAGTAATAATAATGAGCCTGGCTCAAAAGCCCAAGTACCAGAGATAAGGAGGGTAATGGGTTGGAAGCTCAAGGCCTGTATAGATGACTTTTAATGAGGCTGTGCTTCAAAACAGAAACCACAAAGAGGATAGGGGTTGTAGGTCAAGTCAATGTAGAGCATTTGTCTATCATACAGGCAGCCTTGGGTTCAATTTACAGTACAGGGAAAAAAAGAGCAACAACACACAACCTTCTGGACTCTGCTAAAAGTCCCACAATTGAAAGTTATTTTTGTATAAAGGAAAGCAGATTCTTTAGTCACGAAAATAACCAAAATACTCATTTTTTTTCTCTCAAATATAGCAGCCTAAGGTATTTAGGGACATGACATTGTAATGATTACTGGGGAATCAGAAAAAGGCAGGGTGATAGATAGTTCTAGAAAGTGAAAATAAAAATACAAAATTTAAACCACAAACTCAAAAAAAAAGCCCTAGAAAGAAATAGTGTGAAAAGAGAATGCATGTACAGCAGACCGTGCCACAAGTGTGGGAGCTGTGTGTACACAGGTGGGAGATGAGATGCTTGCAGCAGAGAGATTTTTGTACAAGAAATGATTTCTAAAAAAAGCAGAAACACAGAAGCAGCTGATCTTGGCTTGAGGTATGACAGAAGACCAATTAAATAGCATTAATTAAACCGAGGGGGACCCTAAGCAAAGGTTCTGAAAACATAGACATCAAATTAAACCAACTTCTCAGCCTGACAGTCAAAGAACCGCTAATTTGGAAGGAGTATTTCCTTTGAGGTTTCTGGAACAGATTGTCACATCATTAGTGTGTGCAAGTACACTTGCTGACTAAGCTGCTCCCGTGTAGATTCTCTGGTTTAGACACTCCTCTAGAACACCGGTGAACCGCCTTCAATGGTAGACACTCCAATAATCAGGGCTCCCTTAAGGTGAGCACAGAAAAGTCAAGCTGTTGGTGAACACAGGACACAAAGAAATCAGGACAAGAGATGCTAAGTGCCCCCACCAAATCCTAACAGGTCCTCCCCCGACCTCCCCGCCCTCGCTTCTGCGGTTTCTCTAGTTGGGCCTTCCCTGCAGAGCCACCACTACCTACGGAAATAGCCAGGCTCCACTCTGAGCTCCAGGCCGTCTCCTGGAGTCCCCACATAGCCGAGTGGAGCCGGAGGGTTGATCCCCTCGCCCTTGTACACAGCCTTCCTTTCACCACCTTCCGTTTATACAAAGACTGGCTTATCCCAATTTTTTTTCCCCTGTTGCCTTTGCAATGAAAAGCTCTCCATGCACAGCCTAATAAAATTCTACGCCTACCCCACCCCCATCTCAAAAAACCCTGCCAAAAAAAGAGAGAGGGGAGCCTTAAAGCTGGAACTCATTTAGCTAAAGGGACTTTAGTTAACAAGAAAGTTACCCATCATGAACTGCAGGTAACACCTCCCGTGATCCTAAACCCATTACCTGGAGACTTAGCCCAGGCTGAGTTTGATTTTATGAACTGTGAGGTTGCGATGTTGAAAGTCTGCAAATTGGACATAAATTGGATGCAAAAGATTGGGGGAGCCAAGTGCTTTCCTAGCTAATAGTGTAGCATGTTTGGCTCTTACTGGAGAATCCTCTAATCTAGAGCAGAAGCAAGGATGAAGGCCTGCATCTGCACCCTGCTCCATCCAGGAATTCTCTTCCTGCCATCAAAAAGTCAAAAAGATATTTAACTTCCCCAATAGCTCTTTCTAAAACAAAGTCATATGTGACCATGATTATTACTTATGATCACACAGAAGTGCTTAGCCCAGGAATGTTCTGATGGGTGTGTGTGTCAAACACACACACACACACACACACACACACACACACCACTCCTGATCCATGTTCTATAATAGAAAACGAACTTTCTGGAGAAGCTTTTCCTCATTTCACAGCATATCCAAGGTTTGTGGCCAGATCTGCTCTTAGCCAATCCTTTGCTATTCTTTCATAGTTCTATTTAAGAAGGGAGAGAACAGATGCTATAGATAACTTTCTTGGGCTCTTGATGGTTAAGGAATATGAAGAGATCTTTCAGGAAAGTGGTACCATCTTGTATCTGTCAGTTTTATCATCACTGTGGACCAAAGGCATAAGAGAATAATTTAAAAGGAAGAAGGGTATAATTTTGGCTCACGGTATCTAAGCACTCAGTACTTGGTAACTTGACCCCATAAGCTTGGGCAAAGTCTTATAACAGTGATGGGGATGTTTAGTGGAGGAGAGCCATTCACTTCCTACAGGCAGGAATACAGAAACAAGGAATTGAAGGGGCCAGAGCAAGATATGCCATCGAAATATACAACCCATGAAAGACTTCCTTCAAATAGGCTCCACCTACTACCAAAAATTCCCAATAATACAATCCAGGGATTAGTTTATTCCTTACAGAAGTGCTTCCATGAGCTAATATTTTCTAGAAACAAATCTAGATATCAGAAACTAGAAAGATACATATGTATCATTCCTTACACTTAAAGTCAGATATAACAAATTGATAATGGAAGGAATTATGTAAATGCAGAAAAAGGATAATTGAATGTAACAGTGCAAGACCAATGTTCCTGAAAATCCTGGAGGGAGATTAAAATGATTACCAGACCCTACAGCCACTGCCTCACAGAGTGGAGAGCCAGGTCTAGGGCTTTGTTTTATCTCTTGTCTTCTGACAGAATGTCTTCAGAGCAAACCAGCAGTACAGAGCAGAGCCTAGCTGTTCTTTGCAAGGGCTTCCATTCCTACATGAAACCAAGCTGGCTGACGGCATGCAAAGAGGGCAGGGTCCCCTTAGCCTTTTGTGCTATAAAAGAATTACTACTTTGGCTCTATCCAGTGCTGTAGAAAATGGTTTTTCCAGCTTTCTCTTCATGGCACCCCTCTGGATATAAAGAGGAAATCCTCGCGTATCAAATGCTGCTTCCTATCTGAACTCAGAGTCAGCTCCATCCTCCTACAACTCATATTTGACAGCTTGAGCAAAAGTGGTCAAAACGTTTTGTTCTCTGAAGATGAGTTCCCCCTACCAAACGTCTACAAGCCTCCTAGTGATCATTTTCTTTTTGGAGCACTCCACTACTGTAAACACAGTTTGGGCTCAACTTGGGCTTCGGTAAACCAGGAAGTTTATTCTGGCAGCAGTCTCCGGGATGTCCAGGAAACAGGAAGAGACTGGAACCGGGACACCAGTGAAGAAGGGAAGTACTACAGCTATACAAGTAAACTTTTATTTGTACATTTAGTCATGTATAACAGTCTTCTTTCACAGTGTATTGTGGGTGCTTTGCAACAAATACATAGCTTGTATGTACACGGTACTGGTATTCGCTCTGGTTCTTGAAGTATGAAAGCCAAAATATCCAAAAACTTCACATATGTATCTCATTTGGCTACCACTTGGGTAGGATCTTGTGAGTAACCATGGTTAAAAAATCTTTATAAACCACCTTTCTAATCTATAGTCATTATCCCAAAGTGAATTCTTGGTAGGGTAGGCAAGGAATGATAAAGGAGGGAGAAAGAAGAAAAACTAAGACACTTGGTTTTTCAAGCATTCTGTGAGCATTACTTTTAAGTATATCTTTATACATTTAACACATCTATTCATAATACTTCCCAATAAAATCATCAGAATAAAGGAAAACAAGCAGAAACAGCAACAGGCTATATTAGAATCAATGTTCAAGTCACCTTCGTTAATTTTTTGACTTCTAAATGCAACATACTTCTAGAACTCATATGGAATACTGATCTTAGTTTTGGTATAATTCATGGATGAAGGGCTTTAGGATTTCTTCAAGTTAAACAAATGGATTCATTTGATTTGTTCCCCTTAGGGTAAAAGCTAAAGCTTGATGATGAATACTATATATTTTTTCTGAATCTCATTTCTCGATGAGTGAGACTTCTATAGTATTTATGTGCCTGTCTATTTGTCAATTTGAGCCGAGAATGTAAGAGGGAAAATACGTCACCTACTATGTCCAGTATTACTTGACATCTGTCAGATGATTTTCTACTTTTGTTGAGGAATGGATAGGAGTTCAGTTGTGGCTGGATAAAGCAATAACAACAAACTCAGATATAAGTATTCAAACATCCATCATAAGAAAGATTGGGATAGCTAAGAAAGCCTTGGAAACTTTGGTTTCAGGTACATTAATGTAATAATACAATAACACAAGTCAAATATTATCATACCTTAATTCAGTTCATTGCTAAAGGACAGCATATAGGAAAAATGTATCTGTAGGGACTAGGAGATGGATCAGTAAGTAAAGCACTTGCCCCATAAGTATAAAGACCAGTGCCAACATAAATGCTGTGCCTTCTGACAGATCACATGTGGACCAAGAATGTCAAAGTTCAGGTAAGAGACTCTTCCTCAGTAAATAGAGGGAAACAATCAAGAAGACATCACATGTCAACCTCTAGCCTCCATAAGCACATGCACAAAGGTGTTCATACTTGTATCATTATGTATATACCTAGACACATAACACACAGAGAGAATATGTAAAAAGCACAGCTGTGATGTTTACAATCACTGTCATTAATTACTACCAATCACTACACAATCATCATAATATTTCAAAATGATTTCTCCACCTCCTATACCATTAATGACACCATTTTGAGAGATAATAATCCTTCCTTTCTTTTGTAAGCCTTTAGAAATTGTAGGGACTCAAGGATGGAAGATGACACAGCAGTTAAGAGCACTGGATGCTCTTGCAGTGGACAGGGGTTTGATTCCCAGCACCCACAAATTGTGGCTAACAACCATCTGTAACCCCAGTTCCAGGGGATCCAATGCCTTCTTCTGACCTCCCTAGTCATTGCATAACACAGGTGCACTTACATACATGCAGACAGTACATTCATACTCATAAAAATAATAGTTAATAATAAAATATTTTAAAAGAAAATGTAGAAATTCCATGTACCTGGAAGAATAATGTTCAATATTTCCTCTGCTTTCTCTGATGTACCCAAGTCCATTGGTAAAGATGAATTATTACTGATGTCTTCATTGGAAGGGAGGATAAATCAACTTTGATAGAAGTATTATTTATTATTATTCATTTGAATTTCTTTGGGTCTCAAGTATAGTTGGAAGCAAAATCATGCCAGCAACTCAAGGCTCAATGGAGATTTTATAGGTCTACCAGAAGTCTAGTTTGCTCACTTCTCTTTGATCTCTGAGCTCCATGTCTCTATGAGATAATTTTCAGGGGAGACAAGCCTCCCTATAGCCCCAGCTGGCCTGCAACTTGCTCTGTAGACCAGACTGGCCTTGAACTCACAGGGATCCACCAGTCTCTGCCTCCCAAGTGCTGGGATTAAAGGCATGCACCACCATGCCTGGTTCAATAAGATAATTTAAGGGATTTGTCATCAGAAATTGGCACCATAGTGAGTTTAATTAATTTTCTTCTTAAGAACTAAACAGTTGTCTAATGGTTACCAGTTAAAATAAGGTCACAGTAGAATGGAGTCTCTTTCAATAGCAGGGGAGGTGCAGCCTTGCTAATGTGGGAAAGTGTCTTCCTCTGATTCTGGATCATTACTGAACCCTCCCATGGCAGGATATAGGAGGCTAAACTGGTAGCATAGAAGGTACATTTTTTTTTCAATAATTTTTATTTTATTTTATTTTATTTATTTCCGTATGTGTATGAATGTACTGTCTGCATGCAAGTTTGTGCACCCGTACATTTTTAATCTATCTATTTATTTATCTTTCTTCCTGCATCTCACAAGGACACACACACACACACACACACACACACACACACACACACGGTACCTGTCAAGATGTGGATTTATACGTATATGTTTATGCATGCAGATATATGCATTTGGAGGCTGGTACTCTGTGTGTGTGTGTGTGTGTGTGTGTGTGTGTGTGTGTGTGCATGTAGGCTAGAGGACATCTTCAGGTGTCATTCCTTAGGTGTCCCCTTCCCTTTACTGAGACAAGATCTCTCACTGGCTTGGAACTTGGCATGTAGGCTCGGCTTCTGGCCTCTGAGTGCCAGGAATTTGCCTGTCTCTGGTTCCCCAGCGCTGGGATTATAAACATACACCATTATGCCCAGTCGTTTTACACATGAGCTCTGAGGATTGAACGAAGATCAATGTGCTTGTAAGGTAAGCATTTCACTGACTGAGCTATCATCTCAGTATGGGTTATTATTTCACTGACTGAGCTATCTCAGCTTCAGTATGGATTATTATTTCACTGACTGAGCTATCATCTCAGCTCCAGTATGGATTATTACTATGCAGATGCATGAATTTTTCACTACCCTAACCTAAATGCACTTGATGAGCATGCTTGGGTTTTATCTTCAAAATACAAACTGTGTTTTGTGGTTGAATTAAAATGAGAGACTTAAAAAATGAAATATTTGCTCAATTGCATCATCTTTTTTTTCTGATCACAGAAGACAATGTGACACTATCATGTCATACTTGAACTTCATAACTCTAAGCCAGATGACATGAGATGCATCACACAGTGTAACATGTTTCAAAATATCTTTTAAATGAATTACCAATTGTGAGCATTTCCCCATAAGTTAAAGTCTTTTTCTACAGTAGAAATTCTATTACATTTTTAAATTTTTATTTATCTTTTTTATTTTATGTGTGGGAGTGATTTGCCTTCATGTATTTATGTGCACGTATGTTGTACAATATCCATCGAGGTCATCAGATTCCCCCAGAACTGGAGTTACAGACAGTTGTTAGCTGGGAATCAAATCTAAGAACATTGAGTGCTCTTAACTGCTAAGACATCTCTCCAGCCCCAAAGTCTATTTCTATTATTAATAATACTTTAGTTAACTATCTCTACCTCTGATGTTTCATAATTCTGGGTGAATAATTTGTAGTTTTCTGAGCATGTCATACATATATATATATATACATATATGTATACACTATTACGTCTCTAAAAACATGTAATAAATTAAATTTTAAAATATATAAGTTGCTTTTGCAGAAAACTCAGGTCCAGTTCTCACCTCCAAATGGCAACCAGCAACTCCAGTAATTTCAGTTCCACAGAAATAGGGGTTGTGGTATCAAATAAATATTTGTAAGCCTTTATGAATATCACTAACTTGGATTCCATAGCTAGTTTGCCAACTTCACACTCAACTTTCATAGGGTCTCATTAATATGCTGGTGCGCTTAAAGCACCATAGATAGTTTCAGCTATGAATCCTGTAAAGTGTCAATATATGGAAAGAAATGTGTGTCGACTCCCATTGTGTATGGCTGGTCTTTACATGATCTCTAGAAGTAGCACCCCAGATACTGCCTTTCTAGAACTCTGGCTAGAACTTGCCCTCTCATGGGGCATATCACTGCCAATCAGCTGAATGGCTCTTGTCATCCTACCAATGCCATGCCAGTGGGCTCACCAGCAAGAGACAGAAAGAGCAGTCACTGGATAGGATGCTGGTGCTGTAGGGGAATCATAACAGCAGTGAGAGATGACTATTTGAAGCAACCAAGAACAATCTATATAAACATCTCTAAATCTGGAATAAATACAAGCAGATTACACAGAGATTTCTTTTAAAAAAGAAAATTTATATAGCTTATTATTTTAAATTTATGAGCTATAACAAAATTGTTGAGAGGAGGCTGAAACCAAGAAAATAATTAAAAGGAAAATAAGTGTTGCTAGGGAGCTTGATAGATGGCTCAGCAGTTAAGAACATTGACTGCTCTTTCAGAGGACCAGGGTTCAGTTCCTAGCAACCATGTAGTGTCTCACAACCATCCATAACTCCAGTTACAGGGGATCCAGCACTCTCTTCTGAACTCCATGGGCAGAGCATTGACACAGGTGCACCCACCTACATGCCAGCAATACACATGTACACATAAAATAAAAATAATAAAATATTTTAAAAAGTGTTACTAAACTGTATATTAAACAAAATTATGTGCCTCATCCGTCTAGCTGAAATGACTTTGGGGAATCCTGGCTCTTTAGTCCCATATCTTTGTAACTGGGATGAAGAATCATCAGCCCTAGTTCGTTAACATACTGCCTTAATAGACTGGAAACTGGCAATTTTAACTATATTTAGGTTGAGCTAATGTCCTATTTTTGGAAAATAGGACATTAAAATAATGATTGTAAACAATAGTAGTAGGAATATTTTCAATGTTACATTTGTACCATGCACATCCAACACCAAATCTTCATGTCAAAGCCCAGTTGAAAGAAACATTGCAGATTGAGAAAATCGACAGGCATTGTTAGTCTAGCAAGGAGGAAGACTGAGTTTATTGAGATGAACTTTGAAGGGAAATTTCCACCCTTAGAAGTTGATGGTCTCGGATTTCAATCCCAGGCTTGGGGTTGCCTTGACTCCTTACTGAACCTCCTGAGATGCTGCTCCCCACTTGCCTTTTCTTTTTCTTTAATTTATAAATATTCAGAGGTATATGGGGCTGGAGAGATGGCTCAGCAGTTAAGAGCACCAACTGCTCTTGCAGAGGACCCAGGTTCGATTCCCAACACCCACATGGCGGCTAAGAACCGTCTTTAACTCCAGTTCCAGGGGAATCTGATGCCCTCTTCTGATCTCCGCGGCATTGGACGACACGGATGCACCAACCTACATGCAGACAGTACACTCATACACATTTAAAAAATTAATTAAAATAAATATTCAGAGGTATAAACTCTAAAATGGGCTGAACATACAATTAAGTTTTCAATCAATGCTAATATTATTATTTTAATTAAGTGAAACTATGGATAAATGTTAGACAGGAATCTATTTTCTAATTTACTTTTTAACTGCTCCAATGCTCTGTGTCAGATTTTAAGGGCATTCCTGTAGTTAATATAAATTTCACGATAGTTCGTTTGGTCTGTTCCAAAGCCTTAATAATTATGAGAGTTGTCTGGCACTGGGATGGGCCCTGAGGTTATCAATGAATGCATTCAGAGTTTTATTCTGTAAGACAGTCTTTTCCAATAGAACCAAGGTAGGCTTTACCTAATACTCTTCCAAGACTGAGGACAGTTTTCATTTCCATCCACCACTAATATTTTCAAGGTAATAATCAATTACTGCCTCATAGTCTTCCTGCTTTCTAGACTAAATATACCTGACCGTTCCTCTTGCCTTGGGTGGAAACAAATCCATCTCTTCCTTTGCTTTTCTTGACTTTACTCAACATGACCGTGACTGTTGCCTTGGAGACTTCTGTGTACAAGATTCATGACCCAGCCTTTAATTAAGACTGATGAGGGAATTCTTAATGACCTGGGGTGGATTACTGGAGTTACAGATTATCCATGGGAATTTTGCTTTCGAATGCCTGTCAACATTTTCAACGTTACAGGTAATTATGCACTTTGTGGAAACACATGGGGGTATTTACAGAGCAAAGAAGAGAAAATATTTTTTTGCAAAAGCCAAATACATTTCGTAGGTCCTAAATGAATTTTGTGTGAAGGAGCATGGTCTGTTGATGATAGTTTGGCTTCATATTGGTGGATGGGAGCAAACAATCTCAGAAATCCTTTTCACAGAAATAAGAAAAAAGGAACCATAATAAAGGGACAGAAGAAAGGTGACTTTTATACATTAAACTTCATTACACTAATTATTAGATCCTTTGAAGAATGGAAAAAAAAAACTCTCATTATCATCTTACCATAAAAATCATGAAAACCCAAATAGACTCATTAAAGAATGATTCATTCTAGACTTAGCTCGCTCCTCAGTAGGGCTATCTTTTCCTGTATCCATTAGTGCAGGTAGCTGACTGTGAAATGTTTTAGCAGGATCTGGTTCAGGGCCACCCAAGAGACCTAACTGGGTTTGTGCAAAGATGAAAAGGGGGTCAGGATATCCATCCAGTATACGGCAGGAGACCCTGAGCATGGTAGACGGGACTTGGGGATTTTCATTTTTCTTGTGAGGGGAACCAAAATTGACAGAGTTCTTTCCTTCTCGCTTAAATATTCCCTCAATTCACTAAATACTGAAGAGGTATTTTCAGATTAATTTATTTTGTAGATTTTTTTGAACTCTGTCCATGTTTTTTTGAAATATTTCTTTAGCAGAGTTCAGACACAGAAAGGAAAGAAATAGAAAAAAAAAATAAGTACACTTTTGGGTGACTAAACCAAACACACACTAGACCCTTTGATAGGCAAAGAGTAAGGTTTGTTCAGAGCCAAGTTGCCTACGTTTTTTGAAAAGAAAAAGAGAAACATTAATAAGGTATTTCCGTGGAACTGGGTTGGTTTATAATTAATTTAGGATCATTAACATTATATGAGAAAACAACAAAATTATGCCCAGAGCATCCCGACTCTCCTATGGAAGCACATCCAAGATAAATGTTACTCCTTGATACTGTACCATGAAATACATTTCTAAGAAACCCTTGGCGCCTAGTCCTTGAGTTTCCAACACCGTCTGCTGTCTGCTGAAGTAACTCTTCAATGAAACCACACAGGTACAGCCACAGGAAAAACAGCTATGGTCCCAGAGACTGTGTTCCAGGCAGTTACTGGAATATATTCACATTTTTCATGTTAGCCAAGAGATGTCTGGCATAGTGTGCATAGCGTGTGGATTTCTTCCAGTATTTTAGACACATTTTCCTAATAATATGGCCTCATGATCTGTCTGCTCTTGTCCTTGCCTGCTGCTCTGTACATCTTTGACCTGTCTCTCCCTCTCTATCTCTCCTCAGGTAGAGCCCAAATCTCCTTTGCAATTTGGAAGTGAGATAGTCTTGTAAACCAAGCCACATAAGTATTCCCATTTCACAATGGATCTCATAGCATCTCCCTTGGTCTGACTTTACAATGCAATTTAAACCAAGTCTTTTATAACACTGATTCTATTCGGATTGACTTTTTAAAAGAGATATCAATTAAGAGAATAAATTATTTGTAATGGAATTTTACTGACAAAGGGTGTCATGTCTGTATTGAGAATCCTTTACTGGAAAGTAAATATGCATTGGTGGCTCAGTCAAGAAGTTTTTAAAGATCACACACCATCCATATCACCAACCATGAAACAAACCGTGTTTGTATTTGCATCACCAGTGGTGATTTCTCTCACTGTGCTCTACATCCACTGGCTCGTGCTGCTTTGGGACTTCACTTCTGGGTCGTTTTCCCTTTTCTTCTATTCAATGAACTGCACTCGTTCTCATTGTTCATTCTAACGAGTATCGAAACATGCCTTAATATGACCCATTTTTATTGGGGTTTTGTGTACTTTATACAAGATTTTTTAATCAAATTTAGACCTATTCCCCCTTCTCTACTCCCCACCTTGCCAGAGCTCATGCATTCTGTCATACGAGTATTTTATCTTTTTCTCCGTCTTTTTTTTAAATTTGTGGGTGCAGTTTACCGTTTTGGGAAGAAGTTTACTGTTCAGTTAGTTCCTTGACCTGGTCTTTTTTTGATTGTTGAAATTGACCTATAGTTTATTTACAGACATCATAACCTTGGTATAAGTGTTCCATGTATGTAGGCATATTTTGAGTGATACACATCGGAAGGAATATAACCCATTTTGAAAGGAATTCCCCAGGCCGTACACCCACCACTTGCTTTCTCCCGTCCCCTGGCAGGCAGAGGTCAGTGCTTCAGTCCTCCATTCCTTCTTTGCTGCCAATCATTTCATTTGGAATTTTGTTCCCATCACACCATGGGGTTTTCTCATATGAAGGCTGGCAACAACCATCTTCTGACAGTGCTAAAGCCTTCACTGCAAACCACCCTTTAGCATCAAAAAAGACAGATAGGATCAGAACCATCTTCTTGAAACTCTGCTTTCCAGGGTTTTTCAACACTAACACTAGTCTGTTTGGATTTCCCATTTCCAACTTGCTGACTTAGCTAGGTAGGCTCATCAGTAAGCCTCGGAACCTCTCTGTCCCGGCCTCCTCAGCCTCCTCAGCACTGGGTTTTAATTTTTTTTTTTTTTGTATGTGTATGAATGTATTGTCTGCATGCAGGTCTGTGCACCCGTGTCGTGCAATGCCGCGGAGGTCAGAAGAGGGTCTCGGATTCCCCTGGAACTGGAGTTCTCCTGGAATTGGAGTTACAGACGGTTCTTAGCCGCCATGTGGGCGCTGGGGATCGAACCCGGGTCCTCTGTAAGAGCGTCGGCGCTCTTAACCGCTAAGCTATCTCTCCAGCCCCAGCACTGGGTTTTATACACAGACACCACTGTGCCTGGTTTGGGGGGATTATATTTTTGGTTTGGGTTTTGTTTCTTACCTGTGTTCTGGGTCCTGAACTTGCTTTGCACTTTCATGACGTCATTTCAACAATGGAGCCGTCTCTCCATCCCCATCTTTTATGCCTTTTTTCTATTGTCTATTCTTCAGTTTTAGTTTCTCTTTCCCGTCTTCTGACTCGTATAACATTAACTCACCCTAGCGCTCCATCTTTCATCATCCATCCATCAGTCCGCCTCCCTTTTCCATCTCTACCTAATTTTTGAGACACTTCATTCTCGTTGTTTTAACCACTCTCTATAGCCTAATGAATCTTCAATTTTTATGCCCAAATTTGTCTTCTGAGATCAGTAATAATACATCTGAATTCCTCCATTGTATTTCCTTCAGGTTCCTAGTATATATGCTGCAGGCTCTCTGCCTTGCTTTTGACCTGTGCATTTTGTCTCAGATAACTGAATTTCCATTGCATCTTTTTTTTTTTTTTGTCTTTTCAAGACAGGGTCTCCCTGTAGTCCCAGCTGGTCTGGAGCTCACTCTGTAGACCAGGCTGGCCTTGAACTCACAAAGATCCACCTGCCTCTGCCTCCTGAGTGCTAGGATTAAAGGTGTGCGCCACCACACCCAGCTTCCATTGCGTCTTTTGGGGGCATTTTAGTCAGTCAAATTGCCTTGTCTAATGGTTTTTCCTCATCAAGGTACCCTGTAATAAAGAAGCTCCTTACCAATGCTTTCCTCATTCATCTTAATCAATTCCGTGGCATTATCTCAGGCATATGTGTCACGCAACAGTAACTCTTTTGAAGCTGAACTGAAATGGAATCTTCCAGACCAAGTTATTCATAGCTGGATCCCCAAACCTACTAAGAAAACTGCCATTCTGATTAAAACTCTTAAAACTCACTAAATTTTTTACCTGGACTCGCTTGTTTTACTTCAATGAATATATAAATTGTGAGCAATCTTAACAAATGGAAGCAATTGAAATAAATGTCGGCAGCTGATTATGGAGAAGGATCAGCCCTCGTTTCCACAGAGCAGCTGAGGTTATATCCTCCTCACAAAGCAGTGTGCACAAAGACCCCAGAGAGTAGGACAGTCTACCTGACTCAAGCTGTGAGATCTGGGATCCCTTCCTCTGTTGTGGCGTACCAGCGATTGTGCATATACACACAGGACCACACTGCCTTTGGGATCCTTGAAAAGCAAGTGGTTCGTATGAAAGGCTCCTCTGTCCCTTCCTTTCCCCAGTGTCAATCTTTAATTTAGAAGAAAAGAAAATTACAGCTCTTTTCTTTGGCCGTATTAAAATTTATGGAGCAGGGTGGTTCCAGGCTGCTGTTTCTGCCGGGCACAGCTCTGATGATGTATGCCCGTGACGTGTCACCAGCGTAGCCCAGCTCCGATGATCCATTGCAGCAGCAAGTCATTTGTCATACGTCCCTGGACAGCTGCCCCCACCTGGGCCCCTCCTGTACACTCCTGCAGGGAGCCCTGACTCAAAACATGCTCCGTGCTCCTGAACTCTCACAGCCGCTACAGTACTCGTGTGCTCCTTACCGTTTCTGGAGAGGAGAAAAATAATGGTTAGTAGCAAGTTCCAGTGATATGTCTTTAGATTTTTAAAGATAAAGAGTTCATAGGTTCTGGTGTCCATCAGCATTCAGAGCAGCACAAGAATTCTTCTGGGGTCTGTTCTCAATCAATATGTGTTCATTGATTGAGTCCACTAAGAGTCTTACAAGGAGTATGATATTATCCCTCATTTTACAGTTGAGGAAAATATAGCACAGCGAAACTTATTTGCCCACTGTCAAGCAGGACTCAGGACAAGGCTACTGAGATCTGAAGCCTTCTTCTCTCTCAACCACTAAGCTATGTTTCATGGGTAATCATAGTTGGTTCTTAGATTTGTATAACAACACTTGACTCATGTATTGGTCTGATAAAACACCATGACCATAGTATGTCATAGAAGGGAGAGTTGACTGGCTTACAATTCCAGAGGGAGAGAGTCCGTCATGACCAGAGCAGAAAGCTGAATGCTTACATCTTCAAGCAGGCCTCCTCAAAGCACCACTCCCAGCAACTCCATATTTTCTCCAGGAAGACCACACCCCCTAAATGTCCCCAAAGAGTACCACCAATTAATGATAAGTATGCGAATACTTGGAGCACATAGAGGATATTCTCATTCAAACCATCACAACTCCCTAGACCAAATAATATGCAGATGCAGTTCAGGCATCCTATTCAATAATTGCAATTTATATATGACTAACTATTATTATTATTATTAATGTTTAAAGTAATTTAATAACTGCACATGAAATTTTATGGTGTATACCAAATGCTAAGCTCATGGTATTTAGATCTTCTAACCTTGCCAGTTTAAGAAATTATTTCTATATAAGAGTTGAAATGTGAGTTTATGAATCTTAAATAATTAGTTAAAAATCTATACAAATGCCACACAACATGGTCCAGAGTCTGCTTTTTGTTGCAACAAAAAGGAAAAGATATCTGTTTATGTGTTGGTGAAGGGAATCTTTTCACAAATTAGTATCTTTTATAATTGTTAACACTTAAGTACAACAGATTATATATTTCTATACTATAAAGCAAAAAAAAAAAAACAAAAACAAAAACAAAGAAACGTTTTCTCTACTACACTGCAAGAAAAACAAAAAGTTGAAATGCCATAAAAGATTGGCTTGGGAGTTTTATTTTCTCTTACAAATGTGTTTTATAGTACATGAGATGAATTGGGAGCATAGGAATAATTTTGGGGCTATTATTGATGAGTTTGCTGTTTTAAATAACTACAGTAGTGTCTGGAGAGATGGTTCAACAGTTAAGAACATTTGCTGCTCTTCCAGAGGACACAGGTTCAGTTCCCAGTACCCATGTAAGGTGGCTCACAACTGCCTGTTACACCAGCTCCAGGAAATCAAATGCTCTCTTCTGACCTCTGCAGACATCACACATTTGCACACACACACACACACACACACACACACACACGCACACACACACACATGGATACACATTAATAAAAATAAAAATGAATTTCTATATAATTATAATAGATTCAATTCCAACTGAGGTAAGAAATATGTGAATAAAGGTATGTTTGTTCCTATTCCTTAGAAACAAAATCAGTGTATTTAATTTTTCAGTATTACATTATATGTTAATTAAAAATATACTTCTTAAATTATATATTCCTTCATTTAAATTCATTTATAGTAAGTACAAAAATACCTAAAGATAGGAATGAATCAAGGACTGATTTAATAGATTTATTTGATTAATGACCAATTATTCATTATTTCTCTAAGCATTATTCTAAGCTCATAAATTGCAAACCTTGACAAAATGCATCAAATTTTAAATTTCAAATTTATAAGTATTTCTTTAAACATTATTGTGCAAAGAAACTTTATTAGCTATTGGAAAATGCCTACAGAGTAAGGTATTTCTTTGAGCATTTATGCAGCATTGAAGAAGATGGGGGTCAGGGTGCTGCAGCCCCTGAAATGAGTCAATAAACTAAAGTAGTTAAACTTTGCTCAAATGTTTCCATTGGTTATTCATTAGCATCGTTTCTGCATCATTTTTAGTAGTGGTATTACATAGAGCTTATTTTTTTCTTTTTTTTAAAATATTTTTAAAATATATTTTATTTTTTTTTATGTGTATGAATGTACTGTCTGCGTGTAGGTTTGTGCACCCATGTCATGCAATGCCGCGGAGGTCAGAAGAGGGTGTCAGATTCCCCTGGAACTGGAGTTAAAGTTCTCAGCCGCCATGTGGGTGCTGGGAATCGAACACCGGTCCTCTGCAAGAGCAGTCAGCGCCCTTAACCGCTAGGCCATCTCTCCAGCCCCAGAGCTTATTTTTTTTTCTAATTGAGCACTTTTGTCAATCATTCTTCTCTTCCATCCATCGTTGAGTGTTGGCTCTGTTGTCTCTCACTGTGGAGTGATGCTATAATTGCAGCTGGAAACACAAACTGTGTTAATAACTCTATGAGTAAAAAGGAATCCGTGAATAGTATTCAGTTCCTTGCCACCAAGGAGATAACTCTCTGGGTTTTTTTGCTCATATATTCATTCTGGTGAAGATTTAAATTCTCTATTTTCTGCTGAACATATCTAAAACTCAACAAGAATCCAGACTGAATCAATTTTACCATGTTCTCCAGTAAAGTAAATCTACTTTCAATATTTGAATTTAATTTTTCCTTGATCCCTAAACTGTTATTAATTAGTCAGTAGGATTCATGACTTCCCCCTCCCTCATTTTTCTGTTCTCCAAGGGTTAACGTCATATTTGAAAACTCAAGGTCTTTCCCTGCACATGTGAATGTCATCACATCTTTTACTTTTCATGCTCTACTTTTACAACTTTGAGTTACTTTGGCTCTTTTAGTCTTATTGTCCTCATTTTTATGAACAAAGAAGACAAATTTATATGTCACTTAACATTTTTCTTGGGTGCTCTATGTTTGAACAGAATGATATACACACAATTGCTATTACAATTAATATCAAAATTGGTGCCAAGTAAATAATTACTATGAAGTTCCCATTGACACTGTTACTATGATTATCCAGTCCCACAAAACTTTGACTAATCTCAACAAAACAAGACAACATTTTTTGGATATATAGATATGAAAGGGCTTCAGACTCAGCTTGGTCTTAATATCCAGATATTTGACGGGAACTCATAAAACCACAACATCTCAGAAGATTCAGGATCCACAAGCCAATTAATAAATCCTCTTTTATAATATCTACACATTCTGTTGGTTCAGTACCTCAGATAGCTTTGCTTAGTTCACATAACTAAACATCGTCAAACCTCACAACTTTACGATGGAAATAAAAATCCTTAAAGATGTCATTTAGTAAGCTAGAGGATCCTAGGAGGTAATTGAACAGTATTACCAATGAATGAAGCAATTGCACTTGAGGAGGTGGAGAGCTACTGCCTTAAGTAACTTTGAAAGTGAGTTGAATGAGGGCTGGACAGATGGCTCAGTGATTAAGAACACTGGTTGGTTTGGGAGAGGTCACGAGTTTGATTCCTAGCACTCACATGGCGGCTAACAACTACTCATAACTTCAGTTCCAGGAGACTCAACTCAGGCATTGCACGACATGGGTGCACTTACAGGCATGCATCCATGCAAAACATATGCATAAAATATTAAGTAAATTTTAAAGAATATTTTTAAAAAAAATTTTTTAAGTGAGTTGGACCTGTAAGACTAGCTTGTCGTGTTGGATTATATCATAGAATAAAAAAGAAAAGCCTGCAAGTGCAAACCAAAACAAAACAATTGTTTACTAAACACATAAATTCAGGTAATTAGCCAGATCGCTTATGTCAAAGAATTAAAAGAAAATTGTCTAGTGCTCTGACCTCACGGTCACAGACCATAACTACCCACTCTTTAGATTTGGGTTGTACATTCTGACTTCCTCCTTGAAATTATAATAGGGACTGACAGGGAAGGAGCTGCCTTACCTTTACCTTTAGAGAAAGCTGAGGTATGCAGCCTCCCTCAGGAGATTAAGGTTGACACTCACAGTAATAAGCCTGCTTCCCAAAGTTGTTCTCAGTAAGATCCAATGGACATGGTATTTTGTCTCTAAAAGCCTCTGCTGACCCGTCTGTAATAATGACAAATGCAGAGCGAACAGATCCATTCAGACAAATATCAAATGCATGACAGTCTACAAAAAACTAACATGCAACACACAAAATGATTAAGATTAGCAAAAAATAAGTCTGAGAAGCCACCAATCCCAGAGGAACTTAAATATTTGCTATAATGAAGGGGGGGGCGGAGAGATGGCCTAGAGGTTAAGAGCACCGACTGCTCTTGCAGAGGACCCGGATTCGATCCCCAGCACCCACATGGCGGTGAGAACCATCTGTAACTCCAATTCCAGGAGAACTCCAGTTCCAGGGGAATCCGACGCCTTCTTCTGACCTCTGCGGCACTGCATGACACGGGTGCACAAACCTACATGCAGACAGTACATTCATACACATAAATAAATAAATAAAAATTTAAAAAAAGAAAGGGGGGGAACAGTGGATGAACTGGGGGCAAGGAGAACTCTCTCAGAAAACTGAGAGATGAATGTTGAACATGAACAGAGTGTTCATTTAAATCAGTTCTAATTATTCTTATTTTTTAATTTAATTTAATTTATTTTTTATTGAAGCTCTGTGCATTTTATATAAGATTACATTACAAATCAAGTCTAGACCCGCTATCCCCTCCCTAACCCCCACCCCATCAGAGCTCATGCATTCTGCCAAATATGTTTTTCATCTTTTTCTCAGTCTCTCTCAAAATTCTCGATGCAGAAGTTTATTGTTTTGAGCAGAAGCTCATCCTTTCAGTCAGTTCTTTGATTCAGACTTTTCTGTTGTTGTTATTGTTGTTGTTCCTTCCAAAATGCATCACTCCCAAATTCTTGGACAAAAGCTCAAGCAGCCCTGCACAAGAAATACTTACAACTAGGTAATTGGTGCTAGCATCCACAGATGAGGGATACGATTCGTCCTGTTTGTTTTTTTTTTTTTTTGGGGGGGGGGACTGTACTTTTTAAAGAATCTATCAATATTGCTTCATTTATTGCAGCAAATACACTGTGTTAATGTGAGATCTTAACCAAATAAGAAGCAGATTGGGGAAACAGAGCATGTGGCTAGTTACATGATGTTTTCACAATGCTTAATGTTTTCTAAACTTAAAACAAGTAGTCATTTCTAAAATTGATTGTTACTAGAACTATTACAGTTGTTTTACTAAAACCCAAAACATACAAAAGAAGCACCTAAGTGTTTGGTCTAAGAGAAATTTTTAATGATATTTTAGCATGAAATCTTTGGAAACATTAAAGAATAGAGGGAGAACCAACATCTTACAAGCAATGAGAGAGGGAAATAAAGTCACGTGACTTCATTTATCAAAAGATTTATTACGGAATTAAATTATGAAGAAAAGGAACCCACATTAAAAAGCAAAGAAAAATGTCGTCATGGGTCAAATTGACATTCAATAATGATAAAACAATGATATCCAGTTACCAAGGGGATTGCATTTTTGGCATACATTGTAAAGCAACTGTTGTTAAATACTTATGAATCTTTTAATTTATTTAAACATAGTATCAGCATATGATATTTTTCCTCTCTGAATTCAATAGTAAATGAGGACCAACTTGACAAATTCTATTCTGAAATGGAAAATTCCACAATTACATTCTCCTTGTATTGATTCATTGACTTTGGGGTACTTGATTCCTTAGGGAAAATGCTGCATCAAGACACTATAAACACTTGTTTCCATCGGTGGAACTGTGCTGGTCACACATTGAACATCATCCTTTTAATTATGCTAGCAGACCCACAGAGTCTTAGTCTCTGGGTGTTCTCATTAACTATTTATTATACTCCAAAAAGCCCTGCTGGTAATTTTGAGTATAGTTTACAGGACAGGGACTGTCCTTTACATAGTACCAACTGACAACTGGTTTGGGGTTCCTTGTCTGCCACAGCTTGGTAGAAAACTGATGATTTTACACCCCATTTTCATCAAACAGGCTTTTCTGAAGTGAGAATGAGCATAGTTTAATATCTACCCTTTGGGCCTCCAAAGTCAGGCATTCCTCCAAACTGTTCCCTGAGGACAGGCCTTTAATTGCAGCCTGAGCACCGAGGCCAGCAATCAATAAGTTGGTTCTCCCTCCCTCTCTGACAGAGGAAACTCCAGGCTGACACCAGCCAGTCTGGAATCAGCTGTTTCTCTGCCTTTGATCTCCTCACTTTGGGCTGTCTAAACTCCCTGGGCTTCTTCTGAGGCTGAGATACAGGCCATGTCATGCTGATAACCCTTCCTTGGCCTATTGTGGCCATTGTATGTGAGGAGGGGATCACCTGTCAAAGTGACTGGTTACAACCCCTTCTCGGCTGCAGGAGGCCTTTTTGATGCAGGGCAGATGATAATGAGAGTCTAATTGAGTGATTAACTACCATGGCTCACTTGGAGGTTTTAATGACACCTCCACACTGAGGTCTGCATTTCCCAGCAGGTCTCCAGTTTGTAACTGTAAGGCCATGATATTTGCAATTATAAGCCTTTCCTTTAACCAGCTGGGATTTAACAAATGGACTTTCTCAGTCACTCCTAGATGGCCCTCATATTTGACTTCGTGATGGAAAAACATGTATACATATTCAAAAGCATGAGGGAATTCTTAATACAGGCTACTCCAGCACCATCATTCAAGACATAATTTGAGAACTGCATTTCAGGAGAGGAGACGACTGAATTATATTATGACCACTGTAAGTTTCAATTGAAAAAAAAAAAAAAAGGAAAAGAAAGAACTGGCTTTTAAGAGTTACTACTGTGCATAAAATCCTTGTAAGCAATCAAAGTCTGCCTAGATACACTGTCTTTAATTAACTAGGTCTGAAGGGCCTATTAATGCAAGGTTAAAAGGAACCAGCCTCAGCGGGTTCTCACAGTGGGAAAGGGATCCAGAGCTTTCAATTTACAAGGTCTTATTACAAAAGTGCCCTGCTGTTCTGGTCCTGTGCTTTCTGCCTGGGAGCAATTTAATGATCTGCTTTAGAGCAGAGAAATGGTCAGGCAGAAAAATGTCCAGGGTTATATGTTAGTCATCCAATACCCAGTAGAACTTACAATGGTCACCAGACACTCCCTTTTCATATCAAAGTAGAGCAGAGACAATGACATCAATAGGTTTGATTTGAAAACCCCTAATTGACAAACCGTAATCCCTCTGTGAAGGTTGGTTGATCATATGAGGTTGGTACTGAGCACGGTGGTGCTAACACAAAACGGCATAGACCTTGAAGCCCATGAAAATGGGAAAAGAGGGAAAGGATAAAAATGATGGAAGAAACATTATTTAAGGATAAGCACATGGCTTTTGGCTTAAAGGCCCCTTAATTATTCACTTTTTTTTTTTTACTTACTCAACATCATTCAAGAAATATTTATAAGCATCTATCATGCTTTAGGTCCACTTCTTGTGTATGTTGGGAAAACAACTTTCTACAGAACCCTTGTGGGAAACTAAAAATTATTTTATCCAGTTTAGACATTGTTGATTAAATAGCTGGAATGTGACATTTATTAGGATGATCTGTGGATAATAAATTCAGGGTCTTTTTCTTTGTGAGGAACTACACAGGAGATATGAAAACCCTGAATAAGTGAATCCCCTGTGAGGATATTAACTCCAATATTCCCAGTCTAGTTAAAACCATAGCCTAGAAACAGAGCCTAAAATTTATGAACAATGCAATAAATGATGCAACAGAAATGTATATGCATTAAGGAATCATGAGAGAGAACTTTTGTAACTTCCCTTTATCCAATGTGAGACAGCACCCACCGAGTGTGGGAATTCCAATTGTACATGTTAAGTTTAGAACATCACTAGAGCGGAAAAAATTCTGATTGTAATGAGCTTTGGTCATCTGCTGAAATGTGTTGTTTGTTTGCTTTTGTAAATATGAATTCTGGAATGTGCAAAGCTTTCATTTTTTGCAGATTTAGAAAACCTTTACTTCTAAAGGATTTATCATAAACTAAGTGTGTTAAGAAGAGTGACAGAATGTGACATTTGCAATCCACAAACCAGCTGTCACTTGGGGTATTATCTTAGAACAACACAGTAGAAAAACAGGAAGGTAGGTAGACCAAGTGGCTCTTTACACGTTGGAATTAAAGGAAACACTGGAAGACATTGACTTCGCCTCTTATCTGGCCTGGCTTTTCATCACTAGAATCATTCTTTCTTCTAGTAAAAGGGAAAATATCACAGGCGTGTTACAGAAACAACTTGGAGATTTCTCCAATCTCACCCTAATAGCACAGTGTGCTTTCTCAGATACTGTATTCCAATGAGCTTCTATTGGAGAAGAAAGAGAACACTGCTTGTGGAGCTTTGGAAGATAAAGGTCTTCTCTAGACTAACAGCCTCAGTCTGGATCCCTAAAATCTTCCTCTGAGGTTCCCTCAAGAACTGACTGCTTCCAAAGTCAATTTGCATTCATACTATGTTTAAAGATAGATATGGTGTGTGTATTGAGATGTCATGTGTGCTAAGTTTGCTGAGCTGGATTTCCTTAGATTTTTAATCTATACCAGGTCAGGCAAAAAAAAGGAAAAAGTCAAAATCAGTGACTCGGGAAAATGAAGAAATGATTAATGTAGTTTTTGTTAACACAAATCTAGACATGCTTGGGAAGAAGGGCTCTCGATTCAGGAATGTCCTCTGTCAGAGTGGCACCTATAGGACATTTTCTTGATTCCTGATTTATGTATTGTATTAGTCACTTTCCTGTTGCTGTGATAAACCACCATGAGCAAGGAACTTATAAAAGGAAGAGTTTATTTGAGCTTACAATTGGCAGTTCCAGGGAATTAGAGTCCATTGTGGCGGCAGGCATGGCGGCTGGATCTGGAGCAGCAAACCAAGGGTCACATCTCGCAAAGAGCACAGGAAGCAGAGAGAGGGCGACTGTAGACCACGAGGCTTGTTAAAACTCACTAAGCCTGCCCCCAGTGACACACTTCCTCCAGCATGGCCACATATCCCAAGACCCCCAAAAACAGCGCCACCAACTGGAGACAAACGTCTGAATACCTAGAGCCTATGGGGGACACTCATTCAAACCACCACATTCCACTCCCTGGCCCCCATAGGCTCCTGATCATATAAAATGCAAAATGCATTTAATCCAACCTTAAAAGTCCCCACAGTCTTTACCAGTCTCAATGCCATTCAAAAGTCCACAGTCCAAGTCTCCTCTGAGACTCAGGCCAATCTCCCAAACGGTAAGCTCCTGTAAAATCAAAAGACAAATTACATACTCCCAACATACAGTGGAACCGAATACACACTCCCATTCCAAAAGGGAGGAATAGAGGCATAGTGAGGAAATACTGGACCAAAACAAGACCGAAAACCAGCAGGGCAAAAACCAAGTCCAGTAGCTCCACATGCAACCTCTGGGACTTGACTTCCAAAGGGCTTAGATGGCTCAGCTCTTCCAGCTTTGCTTGCAACATACATCTCTTTCTTAGGCTGGTACCACTCCCTGTATGCAGCTCTCCTTGGCAAATATCTCACAGGTCTGGCATCTCGAAAGTCTTCTTGGGGTCTCTGCTGCCAACCAGGCTTCACACTCACAGCTTCACGCAATGGCCCCATCAGGCCTTCTTTATTCAGGGATGCCCACTGCTGTACTCGGCCTGACCTTGTACAGCTCTCTGAGAACCGTGGAGGAAGAAGTGATGACCCTCTTCACTCTTTGCAACTTCATGCTCTAAAGCCAGCACCACGTGATATGAAAACTGCCGATTTGGCTGCAATTTTGGGATGGACCCTGGCCTATTTCAACCACGATTTGCAACTTTTCTCTGCCCTGGACTTGTTTGGAGGATAACTGGGTGTGGTCTTGCCCTTTAAGGTACTGATTCTTTTGTTTACTTGTAAATCTCCAGGCCTCCTTAATTGCTTTAATCTCCTTATGAAAGGGACTCTCCTTCACAAGCCTGGCCCACCTTTAATCTTCCTAAGTGCAGTTTTCAGATCCAAACTGTAACATTCTGCATTTCTTTCTGCCCATCTGCTCTCTTCACTGTAGATCTGCACAATATTCACATTAAATGCCACGCCACCATTTCTACATTAGGCTGTCTTGAAAATATCCTCCACCAAAACATTAGCCCATTGCTTTTCAACTTAGCATTCAGAGCAAGCTTTGGGCTGCAGGCAAACTCTGCCAGATTCTTTACAAAATATCCCAGTTGCTGGCTAAGTCTTTATTTTCCCTGGAAACCACATCTTTGCATGCCATGCTTTCTTCCAGGCCTCCACTTGAAGGGCCCTTAAGCTCTGCTAACAGTAGTCAACAGACTTTCTAGCCCAAAGTCCAAAAGTCTTCCACATTTCTCCAACCACCCACATGGTCAGGTTCTACATAGCCAACAGCCCACTCTCTGGTACCAAATTAGCTGTATAGTCACTTTTCTCGTTGCTGTGATAAACCACCATGAGCAAGAAACTTATAAAAGAAGAGTTTAGTTCGAGCTTACAATTGGCAGTTCCAGGGAAGTAGAGGTCCATTGTGGCGGGAGCGTGGTGGCTGGATCTGGAGCAGCAAACCAGGGTCACATCTCACAAAGAACACAGGAAGCAGAGAGAGGGCACTGGTAGACCACGAGGCTGTTAAAACTCATAAGCCTGCCCCAGTGACACACTTCCTCCAGGCACGGCCACACACCCCCAAGACCTCCAAAAACAGCGCCACCTAACTGGAGACAAACGTCTGAAACCTAGAGCCTATGGGGGACACTCATTCAAACCACCACATGTATGAATGCTCATACTACTGCGACTGGTACTGTGCCTGGTCAGGTGGTTCTGGGATGTAGAAGGTAGCTGAAGTGTTGAAGAGACTGCTCAATGGTTAAGAGCACCAGCTTCTCTTGCAGAGGACCTAAGATGGAGCCCCAGAATCTACATGGTGGCCAACAACCATCCATAACTCCAGTTCCAGGGGATCTGACTCTTTCTTCTGACTCTCTGGGCCCTGCATGACATAGTGCACTTACACACTGCATGGTAATGTACTCATACCCATAAATAAAACCTTATATATATAATATAGATATATATATATATATATATATATATAAAGAAACTTAGCTGAGCAAGCCAGGGAAAGCAAGCCAGTAAGCAGAAAGCCTCCATTTTCTCTACTTCAGTTTCTACCTCCAAGTTCCTGCCTTGATTTCCCTCAGTGATGGACTGTAAACTATAAGATTAAAACAACAACAGCAAAAAAACAAAACCTTTCCCCTACAAGTCGCTAGGACATGATGTTTATCAGAGTAAAACATAAGCAATCTGGAACTATTACATACATAAAATTTAGCTTAAATTCTTATGGATACTGGGTTTTAATAAGGAGCAATGCAGGGAAAATTGGTTTGTAGGATGAACATATTCTAGATAAAGACAGATAAACTGTTACAGTAATATATGTCAAATCATTATGGAGTGAAAGAAAATGCTATTAAGTTCTTTCATTTCCCTTTACTCTTTATAAAACCTTGTGTTCTGGGGCTGGAGAGATGACTCAGTGGTTAAGAGCACTGGGTGTTCTTGCAGAGGATGCCACTTTGGTTCCATGCACCCTCATGGTAGTTAACAACCACCTGTAACTCCAGTTGTAATAATTCTGACACCCTCTTCTGGCCTTTGCAGGAATTGCGTGGTATGGGAGCACTTACATACATGCAGGCAAAACATACATACACATATAAATAAACAAACAAACAAACAAATAAATAAATAAATATTAAAAATAACTCATGTTCTATCCTGTGTTTGACTCCTACTTGCAATTCAGAGTTTCATAATATCTTATCATACAAATGAACTCCCAAGTCAGTACCTCTTATTATACATAGCTCATAATCCCCTGGGCTTTCATGTGATGAGATTTGATCTCTCTGCAGGTTTCCCTGAAATAATGGATCCAAATGAAAATTGAGTCATAGGATCAATAAAAGTATTATGAATCATATACATTACCTTTAAAGACAGCAGTCTATTTCTTGACGTTTTATATGTAAAAGGTCTACAATGATATTCTGCTATTCCACACACATTATTTAGTTGTTTTATCTATTTAAATATTTAAATATCTCTTCAGGCAGCAACATTTCTCATCCATAAACCAGATTTGTTGTGAACCTCAATAAGAGGAAATGCTCATTTTATCTGATTTGCAAACTTGGGGCTTTTCATATGAACGTATTGAAAGATTATCCAAATGATCTCAAATGAATGAAATATGCCTTTTCCCCCCCTTTTAGAATACAAATGAGGGGATCCTAGAAGGAGAGCAAACACATAAATAGACACATAATGGCACACACACACACACACACACACACACACACACCAGATAACCCACAGGATACAATGCTATAGTGAGAGAGCTTTCAAATATTCTGTTGTGGCAAGGCCCCCATGAAGCTCATGAAAGGACAGATATTTAGGAACGCGAGAGGGCTCAGACACTTGCCATCAAAACCGATAACCCAAGTTTAATCCCTAACCCTCCTCGAGTTGGCGAGACCCAACTCCCGCAAGTCGTCCTCTAACTCTACTAACTTGCGTGTATGTACACACACACAGACACACACACACATCTAAATAAATAAATAAATAAACAAATAAATAAATAAATAATAAAATAAATGCGATTAAACAATTTTTAAAAATAAAAACTTTTAGCTCAGTGTGGCAGCTTGGGCCTTTTAACTCAGCACTCTGGAGAGAGAGGGAGGTAAGTTGCTGTGAGCTCGAACTCAGCCTGGCCTACATAACGAGTTCTAGACTATCCCGAGTTATAAGGAAACCCTATCTCTAAAACAAATTATCAGTCAAACAAAGAAACAAAAATCACAAAAATCGTTTTTTAAAAGTGATTAAAACTTACATTGTCTCCTGTCTGAAGGAGAAAGAACATTATTGCAGGTCATTAGAAAATTCATTAGTGGGCTGGAGAGATGGCCTAGCGGTTAAAAGCACTGACTGCTCTTGCAGAGGACCCAGGTTCGATCCTCAGCACCTACATGGCTGCTGAAAACCATCTTTAACTCCAGTTCCAGGGGAATCTGATGCCCTCTTCTGACCTCCACGGCATTGCATGACATGGGTGCACAAAACTACATGCAGACAGTACATTCATACACATAAAAATAAATAAAAAAAAAGAAAATTCATTAGCTATTAGTATTTTTCCCTATGAAGTCAGATTATTACAGTCTTGTCCAGTAATGGGGCAGAAGGAGCTTTGATTTTAAACTTTATAAAAGAAGAACTAAGATCCCAGAGGGAAGATATAATGTAACTTGTCCCCGGTGTTGTGGACCTAGCTGACATTCCACGTTTTCTCCATACATGGTACTGTTTTTCTGTTCTCCATACTACTCTTGCTTTGACTTACATATGAATGTGAATTGTGCAAAAAGTATTAGCATTTCTCAGGAAGAAAGAAGCTAAAGTCCAGCAGCAAGGTTGCTATTGATTCCGCTTGGGTTCGATTGGAATATGACACGATGTGGTTTGCTTGATTTGGCTGAGAACGTTGCCCTGTAACCTGAGGATTCATTAGTTTGAAGTGCCGGCCTTTCTCCTCTTTCCAAGGTCATTTTAGATGCAAATTGTACTCCAGACATCATTTTTAAGTGACAGGAAAATCTCTGGAGATAACAAGAATCAGTCTGTTAAATTTATGGATCCTTTGCCTTTTCTAATCCTTCTTGATGAATAACTCAGTTTCCAGCCAGGGTTTGAATGTAAGAGTTGATAAAGCATCAGTTCAAACTGCTGGGTACTAAATCAGTATAAACGATGGCTTAATCAGCCTTTCCACTCCCTCTGCTGCCTCCCCACAGAATTCCACCAAACTTCTGTGGAACCAGGTCAGCAGGAGACAGACCCCCCTGACAGGCCATTTGTATATGCAGAAGGCTTGGGAAGAGAATGTTAAGGAGATAAAATTATTTGATTCCACTATTGAGGCTCTTACTCTCTTTATACTCTGCACTGCAGATCTAAAAGGCTCAACTTAGCTCGACTTAGCCATGACTTAATTTTGAGAGGGAGCTATAAACAGAGAGGTTTATGGCAAAATGGGGAGGGGGGGTCAGTAGAATTGTACCAAGTGGCTCAGTGGCAGAGAAGATGATGTTAAGGATGTAACTAACAAACTTTTCTAAGCTGCAGTAGGTACCAAATACAAATGAGAATGAGAGGTGTTGAAACCTTAAAAGAAGGCTCAACACATTAAAAGCAGCTCATGAGTAAAGGTGGACTTTTTTGAATTATCCAGTCCAGGATTTGATGATGGAAATATTCCAAACCAGGTTCATCGTGTCCTAGGAAACTGAGAAATGTTCTCAACTTTCTGAAACTTAAGCCGGGCAACCATATTGTGGAGATTCCATGATCACAGCTTCCCTGTCTCCCCCTGAAGACACTGTCTAGCAGCATGTGTCTTGGTCCTTTGGCTCTTACAAACTTTTGGCCCCTCTTCTCTATGTACATAGTAAAACAGGAGCTATCAAGGGGGAAATGGAAAAATGACGAGGGAACTTGAAAAGAGGGGAGGAAAGAAAATACAGAGGAAAAGGGAGGTAAAGAGAGAAGTAACACAAAAGGCATTTGAAAAACCATAGGGAAATAAATTATTTTATAACCTTACTTAATATTACATATATCATGTGCTGGTGTGTGTATAGGTGTGTGTGCGTCTTTGTGCGTAGTGCACATAGAGTTCTGCTACACTGGATGCTAATGGTCCCTTTCCAAGAAAGATAGGCTAAAGAACCAAAACTCCAGTGCCAAGAAGGCCTGCTAAATCACCCTTGGAATTATTGGCCAAAGTACTAAAAGAGACTCCCAAACGATATGCCCTTGTCTGCCTCCCATCCAGCTCATGGACTCAGGTCTGTGTGCCTAAAAGGAAGCTTTACCTGCTGAACAAGTCTACAGCCCAAGAGAACTTTCTATTGCCAGTAAATGATTATTCTAAGTCCTTATTATTTATTCTTTGCCTTACTATTTTTCTTTTTTGTAAACCTGGTGATTGGTCCTAATAGAGCAGGTGGGTAGTCAAGATGAAGAAGACTATCAGAGTTAAGAAACAGGGCATGATAAAACTGTGAATCTTGAAAGTAAATCTGTGCCCTCTTCAGCCTTCTTCTCAGAGTCTCATAGTTATCAGGGTAGCAAGAAAAGAGCATAACCTACCTCATTTGAAATAAATCCTCCATGGGCACAAAGGGCATCTCCTTTTACTCAGGATCAGTCTTTCATGTATCCTCTATTTGGCTTGCCTTAGTTTTTCTAGACCATTCTATTTACAGTGTGTTACATGGAGCAAGAGGAAGACTAGAAACATGAGGTAATTTTAGAAAAGACAAAAATCTCCAGTCTCAAACTAAATACTCGATGAGCAATTTTTTGATGTACCCTCAGGATTTGGGGACATTGTTTCTAAGAAACTCAAGGTTGGATGTTCAAGTGGAAGGGAAAACACTCTACCATAACTAAAACATTCAAATCAATCATCAAATTGTCCTATGTTTGAGGTAGTCATCTTTTTGGTCTTCTTGAAACAGGGTCTCCTTATAGCTGCAGCTGGCCTGGAACTCATTACGTAGACTAGGCTGCCCTCCATCTAACAGAGATCCATCTGCCTTTGCCTCTCATCCCAAATGAACTTGAACTAAGCGTGTGCACCACCACAGCCAGCTGGAAGCAGTCATGTTTTTAATGATATGGGTGGACTAAGGATCTCTATTGCTCTGTCTCTGTCTCCCTCTCTTTATCTCTCTCTCTCTCTAACACCCCTCTCCTCCCACACATCCTACAGAAGAAAGGTACTCCTAATGTACACCCCAGTAATTTAGCATGAAGAAAAAAAAACATTTTTTAAGGATCTCCATGGTGATCAGAAATGCAGAATCTGAAATTTCCTTTGGGGATTGATTAATAAAGAGTCCTGTGTCATCTTATCTAGACCATAGTACAACATCCTTGAAGCTGTATCAATGAGCAGGCACTCAATGTGACAGACTCTGTCACAGAAACAAGAAGGTTTCCACAATCAAACTTTTAACATTTTGCTTTAAATTGCCTTAAATCCTACTTAAAACTGGAAAGGTTTACAAAAATAAACCTTAGTTTTCATCTTTTTAGGGGAATGTAATTAAATCGCTACAAAGAACTCTGTGGGCAAATGGGAGTTTGCTTAGCAAACCAAAAGCTTGCTCTAAACCCCGGGTTCCTTTTTTAGAATATTTAAAATAAATTACTGAATAAACAAATATTTACTTTCCAGCCAATTACCACTGTAGGAAGGAGAAATGATAGGTTTTTCTAGTAATAATTTTTAGATTTTCTTGTATACACTTTAGGTCTGCACTGCTTCATTTTAAACCCAGGCCAAATATCTGTGATTATAGATACAAACTGGTTTCCCTGAAGTTTTCAAAATATTTTCTATCAAATTATTTCTCATATCCAAATTTAGTGAGCAAATGATCCATTTTTTTCCTTTGAAGATAAAGGGGGAAATAGGATAAAGGAATATAAATTAACCATATTCAGACTAAAATCAGATTTCTGAATAATAGTCACCAATAATTAGTATTAAGGATGTTAATAGGATGTTAATATTACTATAAAGAAAATATATTCTCTTGACTACTATTATGTGCTTTGGAGTCCAGATGGCAGCAGCGTTCCACATGGAAGCAAAATAATTTTATTGCTCATACAAATAACTAAATAAAAAAAACCTAATATATATATATATGTATATATATGTATATATACATATATATATGTGTGTGCAATATAAGTTGGAAAGTACAGCAACAAAAGAACTGAGAAAAAAAAAAAAACGACTGAAACAGTGAAGTTCTCCCCAAAACAATAAGCCCTAACAGAAGCAGAACCTGTTTGTATTAGTCACTATTCTGTTGCTGTGATAAAACCACCATGACCAAGGGAACTTATAAAAGGAAGAGTTTATTTGAGCTTGCAATTGACCATTACAGGGAATTAGAGTCCATTGTGGTAGGGAGGCATGGTGGCCAGGGCTGGAGCAGAAAGCTAAGCTTCACATCTTTCAGTGCACACAAGAAGCCAAGAGAGAGCAACTGGAGCTTGCAAGGCTTGTTGAACTCACTAAGCCCGCCCCCAGTGATGTACTTCCTCTAGCATGGCCACACCTTTTAACACTTCCTAAAACAGCACCAACTGGGGACAAAATGTCTGAATACTTGAAGCCTATGGGTGTCATTCTCATTCAAACCATCATATTCCACTCCCTGGCCCCATATAAAATGCAAAATGTATTTAGTCCAACCTCCAAAGTCCCCATAGTCTTTACCAGTCTCAATTCTATTCAAAAGTCTATCGTCCAAAATCTCTTCTGAGACCCAGGCCAATCTCTTAACTGTAGGCTCCTGTAAAATCAAAAGACAAATTATATACTTGCAATATACAGGGGAACTGAATACACATTCTCATTCCAAAAGGGAGGAATAGAGGCATAGTGAGGAAATACTGGACCAAAACAAGACCCCAAACCAGCAGGGCAAACACCAAGTCCAGTAGCTCCATGTGCGAATTCTGGGACTTGACTTCCAAAGGGCTTAGATGGCTCAGCTCTTCTAGCTTTGCATGCAACATACATCTCTTCCTTAGGCTGGTACCACTCCCTGTATGGAACTCTCCTTGGCAAATATCTCACAGCTCTAGCATCTCAAATGTCTTCTTGGGGTCTCTGCTGCCAACCAGGCTTCACCTTTACAGCTTCACACAGTGGTGTATCAGGGCCAGAGACGGCCATGCTGCACTCTGCCTGGCCTCTTCTGCTCTCTGAATCCTCGGAGGAAGAACTGATGACCCTTTCACTCTTGCATCCTTCATGCCTCTAAAGCCAGCACCACGTGAATGAAACTGCCAAGTTTAGCTACAGGTTTGGGATGGACTCTGGCCTACTTCAACTACATTTACAACTTTTCTCTGCCCTTCCAGTATTTTCCTTTCAAAATCTAGAGGCTTAGCTGGGTGTGGTCTTGCCCTGAAGTTACTGTTTCTGTTGTTTACTTGTAAATCTCAAGGCCTCCCCTTAATCACTTTAATCTCACTTTTCCCATGGTTTACTTGTAAATAGCTAGGCCTCTCCTTAATCACTTTTTTCTCCCTAACAAAGGAGCCTCTCCTTCACATGCCTTGGCTCCAACATTAATCTCCCTTCTGCACTTTTCCAATCCAAACTGTACATTCTGCATTTCTTTCAGCCCCATTTGCTCTTTTTCACTGTAGATCTGTATAATATTCACCAGTAATAGCCACGCCACCATTTCTATGTTAGGCTGTCTTGAAATATCCTCCATCAAAGAAATTAGTCCATTGCTTTTCACCTTAGTATCAGGCAAGCATTAGGACTATGGGCAATCCAGACTCTTTGCCAAAATATCCCAGTTGCTGCTTAAGTCTTTATTTTCCTCTGGACCTACACTTTTTGCAGTACTGCTTTCTTTCAGGCTTCTGCTACAATAACCCATTAAGCTCTGCTTACTGCAGTCAACAGCTTTTCTAGCCTAAAGTTCCAATGTCTTCCACATTTCTCCTAACACCCACACGGTCAGGTTCTTCACAGCCAACAGCCCACTCTCTGGTACCAAAAAACTGTATTAGTCACTTTTCTATTGCTGTGGTAAAACCACTATGAGCAAGGGAACTTATAAAAGGAAGAGTTTATTTGAGCTTACAATTGACGTTTCCAGGGAATTAATATTCCATTGTGGTGGGGAGGCATGGTGGCCAGGGCTAGAGCAAAAAGCCAAGGTTCACATCTTCCAATGAGCACAGGAAGCTGAGAGAGAGCAACTGGAGCCTGCAAGGCTTGTTGAACTCACTAAGCCTGCCCCCCAGTGATGTACTTCTTCCAGCATGGCCACATTTTCTAAGATCTCCCAAAACAGCATCACCAACTGGGAACAAAATGTCTGAATACTTGAATCCTATGGGGGTCATTCTCATTCAAACCACCACACTGTCTTTGATGTTCTTCTTCTCCTGCCTTCTCTTCTACCCAAGAGTATCTCTGCCCTGAAACAACCCAGCACCAACACATCACAGTTCATTTCCCAGAGAAAAGAAAGCTATATAAAGGCAAATCTCTCTCTCTCTCTCTCTCTCTCTCTCTCTCTCTCTCTCTCTCTCTCTCTCTCTCTCTCTCTCCCATCTTTTCCAGACAGGGTCTCCCTGTAGCCCAAGCTGACCTGGGATTTGCTCTGTAGACCAGGCTGGCCTTGAACTCACAGAGATCCACCTGCCTCTACCTCCCAAGTGCTGGGACTAAAGGTATGTGCACCACACCCAGTGCCAAATCTCTTTAAACCAAACAATCCATCAAACCTGCTGTGTCACTCTCTCCCTTGAAGGTCCTATTCCAGAGGAATTCTGTCTCATCCCTAAGAGGAGAGTTACAAAGAAAGATCTAGAAGAATAGGAGTAGTTAAATTTTATGGAGTTTCCTACTCATTCTATAAAGCTAATTCAAACCTTTTTTTTCTTATCTCATTTTTAAGTTAATTTTTATTGAGTGCATCTCATACAACATTTCTTAATCAAATTTAGACTCATTCCCCCATCCATGCCCACACCTTATGTCCCCCACCCCCTACCAGAGCTCATGGATTCTGTCATACATGTTAAGCCCTGTCTCGCACATTTTTCTTAGTCTTTTATAACCTTTCAATGCACAAGTTTACTGTTTTGGTCAGTTCTTTGAATAGGTTTCTCTCTCTTATTGTTCCCTTTAATTTTATATAATCAAAATATGCACATAAATAAAAATTATAAATTCTGAAAATAAACTATAGGTTAATTCCTAAACACCTTTAGAGATTCACATTTTAGCAATAAAGTTGCATGCAGGTAAAAAGATGTGTAATTTTTACATTATTTTTAGAATATGAATACATATCTTCCATCCATTTATGGTAATTACAATATGTGAATACAAATGGTAGGACAATTCTAGAGCCCATTAAGAGATTCACATTGGAATAGCACAGTTGCTTTCAGATACAATGAAATATAATAATAAAGTTTCTCAGTTTGCCTGCCAACTGGGGATTTGTTGTTAGCATCCACTGGGACTGTGTTACTTCATTTAGCATGATAGCTTCATGTTCCATCCATTTACCAGCAAAGCTCATGATATCATCTTTCTAGTGCTTCAATCTTAGTCAAACCTGAACATAAAAAGCCAACTTTCCCTGGGGCTACTGGTCTCAAATTCTGAAAAATTTCAGGCCACATAAAACTTGAACTACAAATATCTGTTATGCTTTTTCTCTGGTTAACTGTGTGTCTGCTGTGGCCCAAACAGGTAAGTGAATAAGTGATGGATGGCTCACCTTTTCCCTCCCGGTGCTTTAAAGTTCATTTTGTCTCTTGCTCCCTAAACTTTTTTCAGCTCCAAGATTTTACCAGAATTAACTCTAAATTAAATTTCTAAATAATAGTTCAGATAGGATATACAAGCATATATATTGAGAAATATCAATAAGGAAGTAGATATTAATATTGAAAATTATCATAAATCCTCTGGTAAATCAAAAGGTAATAATACAGAGAAGAGGTGACTATGAGGCACTTTAAGTGACATACCTACAAGTGTAATCTCTAAGCCTAAGGTTCAGGGAACATTCGGAAGAGGGTGAGGACAGAATAAAAAAGGCATAGGGAGAAGACACCTGCTGCTAGTTAATGCATTCTACACAGGATATTGAAGCTGCAGCGATGAGATCTCCACAGTATGGTATTCTCTTACAATCTGCAAAGTAGCAAAGCCAGTTGAGATGACTGGATGCTTGGGAAAAATAATTCATGGTGTCGCACCTCAAGATGAAAGGAATTAGTGAACCCTAGGGAGGGAGGGAGTCGGCTTTCTTCAAGTGCTAGCTCCCTGAGAGGTTATTTAATCCCAAGAGGGCAGTCCTAAACACAGGTACACAGGATAGCTATTCAAAGTGGACAAGGAATTGAGAGAAAGTGCCAGAACAAGGGCAGGGTTGGCAGAGGAATGGAAGTGGTAGAAGGAATGCAAAGACAATATTCATGCATGAGTTTCTCAAAATTAAAAAAAAGAACAAACAGAAATGGAATATTTAGATTAAAGAGTGTTGGAGGCTGGAGTTGTGATCTTGGAAAAGTCTAGAAAATTGAGCTTTGCTAGAAGGGGAGGAACTCACTTGGGAATTCAGAACGGGTGTTCATGATGGAAGGGCTAGGGGAAGGAATGGAAGTTGCTAAGACATCCCAGTGCTCCTCCCTAATGTCAATCTTTGCCTCTTTAGTAGTGCTGATTTAGCGATAGAAAAATGAGAGAAGAAAGTTCAAGTTGATGAAATGCTTTTGGAATAACTTGGTTCATAGGTTTTTAAATAGAAGGGCCATGTGCTACCTGTTAGTCATTTCTGGCTTTTCAGTTTCTGGGCAAATGTGAATAATATCACGTAGTGATTACACAAAGTATTGATGTCACGAAGGACAGCTAGTAATTGTGGTCAGTCTGTGATTCGTCTGCCACTCGGCAGCCCCATCCGAGCATGGCTCCAGAGCAAATGCCCTGCCCTATTCTGTGTCCCCACACAGGAGCTGTGCTTGCTGCTGGGGCAGCCGTGTCCAGGCGACTTCTGGGTGTTCATGAGTCACGGGAAACAATTTATGCTCCAGAAACACCCTTGGCTGGTCTGGAAACTGAAAAAAAAAAAAATTGGCAAGAAATTTTGTGGCCTTTTCAGTATCTTAAACTAGTTAGATTCTCTTTGCTAAAGGGTGACTTTAAGAGTTCTCTCTCTGGATTCTGAAGACAATGTAAGACAAAACAATGTAAAACAAAACACATTTTAAACTATATTTTTTTCTCATTTGTTCTGTGTGTGCGGTATGATGGTGACATTCTTAATAGAGTTCCATACTAGATTGTGCAGTAAAAGATTTCATGGGGAACACAAATCCACTGAGTGTTGAGAGTTGGACAAGCCCATGTTTTTCCTAAAAGCCTATATGTACGAAGCTGACTCTTCTGTGCTCCTTAAGATTTATATAAGGTTGGGCACATGCTCAATTTCAAGCCCAAGAAAAGCAAAAACTCGCCCCAACATTTTGTAACCTTTGAGCTCATAATCTCATTTTCCTTTCCAGACCAAACTGTGCATATCCAAACACATTAAGATCCTCAGCTGAGCACAAGTCTTTGCGTTTTACAATATCCAGGCTGGCAAAGAGACAGTGCTGCTATAACTAACCATGTGTCCCTCTTTATACCTATAAAAGCATAAGCATTGCTTTTTAATAGCATTCACACTCAGAAGAGAGATGTTGCTTAAATAACAATTTAACCTTCTTATTATGCCATTAAATTCAGAGTCTTTCTCCAACATCATTAAAGTGACTAAGGGGATGAAAAATGTGACTTTTTTGTGTCCACAGATCTTCTATAATGATAGGTTTGTCAGAATCTTAAAATGATTATATGTATGCAATTTTGATATTGAGGGAAGCTTTCCTTTGTCTGCAATCAAATCGGAAATATCTGTTCCAGGAAAAATAAGTTTTTCTTTTTTATTTTGGCCTTTCTTTCTTTCTTTCTTTCTTTCTTTCTTTCTTTCTTTCTTTCTTTCTTCTTTTCTCTTCTCTCAAAGGTTTTGTAATCCCCATAGTATATAAGACTCTATCTTAAAAAACTCCGATAATGAATAAATGTGTTGGTGAATTTCCTAAGACAAGATAAAGAATATACCCTTAAATTTTTAGGAAGTTGTGGCAAATAAGTATTTACTATTTTATTTATTATTTTTCTATTTTACATGTATGAATGTATTATTTCCATGTAGGTGGGTTATATCCATGTTGTGTGATGCCTGTGGGGATCAGAAAAGGATATTGGATCCCCTGAAACAGGAGTTATGAACAGTAGTTAGCCGCCATCTGGGTACTGGGAACTGAACCTGGGTCCTCTGCAAGAGCAGCCAGTGCTCTTAACCACTTAACACCCAATGCCAGCAGTGGACTCACTCTTTTGAAGCCACTGACAAGCCTTCAAATAAGTATTTAAATAAATGTTCAGTCTCTTGTGTCCTTTACAGTGAAAGGAAGTAGATGGCTGACCGAGAAGATACTCCACATGACATCTCTGGTTTTCTGTCCTGTATACCACCCTCTGGTTTTCCTCAGTAAGACCTCTCTTCTCTTGCTTTGTTCTTACACTGCCATCCTACATGGACATTTATCCCCTTGTTCTTCAAGTAAAGGAGACTCAGGCTTCTCAAATAAATGTAACCAGAGCAACATCTTTCAGGGAGCTTAGAATTAATGTGTCAAATAAAAAAATCACCACGGAGACCAGTCCACTGATGGGAGTTACAGAGACATGAGAGAAGAAATCCCGCAGAAAGTCCTGGGGATACAGAGAGGGTTCTAGCCATGTAGGATTCAGAAAGACGCCACCAGGCTGTGGCTCTTACCCAAGAGCCGAAGCAGCAACTGAAAAACGTGTTCTGATGCAACTTGTCTCTTTCTAAATATATAGTAAAATTTAATCCCTACTTCAGATATTCTATTCCACTTTGAGGACAGTTTTCATGGGGAAATGTATAGCCTGTGTTCCATTTAACAAGCAAGTGTTTATCCCCAGAGTTAATACAGATGAGTAACCTCACACTCCCATGCCAGCTCTTGGAGGTGGGATTCCTGTAAACAGCCAGACACTTTGAACTTATGGGTTTTACTTTATGTCATACTCCAACCACTAAAACAACACAGGACTGTGGCGTTCCTTCCTAGTCATCCAAAATATACCTGCGTTGTGGAAAATAACCCCTGAAGAAAAGGGGGGAAAAAACCAACTTCTAAAATCTCCAGAGAGTCTTTATACTTGCTTCACTTTATAAATAAATATAGTTTGTTTTGAGATGAGGGGCGTGGTCTCAGGCTTTTTCCTAGGCTGTCCTGGAACTCACTTGGTAGCACATTCTGGCCTCAAGTTCACAGTGATCCTCCTGCCTCAGCCTCTAAATTTCTGGGATTATAGACATGAGACACTACTCATACTTTATATATAGCACTATTTTAATATATTGATTATTCATTTATATGCATCTGTCATTAGACTGCCAACCAAGAAGGCTATTTGTACTTTATTGGTTGTTATAAGTCTTACATCCAAATTCATAGCAAGCATTCATGAAGTAGTCATTGAAGGAATAAAAGACTACATAAACAAATGTATATTTATACTTCCACAGTGCTCAATGTAACATAGTGGGGATAAGAAGAGTGATTGCTTTTGCACAGTTGTTTTGAAATTTAAGACTTCTCTTTAATATTCTTGTAGCTTGAACTAGTCACATCAAGAGTCTCTGTTTTGTTGTTTGTTGTGTGGATGTCTGTGTTTTCTTAGTACTGACCATCTTGTAAGGACTTGTATGGAGGATTAAGTTCAGAGGATGACTTTACTCAGAGTAATAAGATATTACTATCTTTTAAAGATGATTTTGTTATCATATGCTTTGAGTACTATTAGTTAGAGGACTGTTCTCTTTTGTTGTGATTTGTTTGTTTGTTTGTTTGTTTTGTGTTTTTAAGACAGGGTCTCCCTGTAGCTCCTGCTGTACCGGAACTCACTATGTCGATCAGGCTGGCCTTGAATTTAAGAAGAACCACCTGCCTCTTCATCCCAAGTGCTGGGATTAAAGGAGTGTGCCACCACACCCACCCCACATTTTGTTGTGATTTAACAGTGACAGGAACCCTGTAGAACCATGGGTGTGAACACTTGAGGAAGTCGGTCATTGGGGGGCTTAATGTTTTACAGGGGTCTCATTTCCTGACCTGCAAATCATTTGCATTTTCAATTCAGTTTAACTAGTCCTCTCCTGAAGGCTAGTCCTAAAGCTCAGATTTGAAGATGAGACAGGTTTGATTTTGTTGATCCATTCTTTCCTTGTATTCGAACTATGTATTTAATTGAAGTTACTCAAAGCTGCTCTACTAACTAACTTGGGCAATGTAGTTCTCTGTGTAATGAAAATATTTGTTCATCTTTAGGATCCTTAGGCAAATGAATCATTTATATATGCAGTCCCTTGTTTTAAGAAAGTCATATTTTACTTATTTGCATTTTATGTGTAGGAGTGTTTTGCCTACATGTTTGTAAGCGCACCGCATGTATTTAATACTCGCAGAAGGGGCTGGAGAGATGGCCTAGCAGTTAAGAGCGCTGACTGCTCTTGCAGAGGAGCCGGGTTCAATCCCCAGCACCCACATGGCAGCTGAGAACTGTCTGTAACTCCAATTCCAGGAGAACTCCAGTTCCAGGGGAATCAGAGACCCTCTTCTGACCTCCATGGCATTTCATGACACGGGTGCACAAACCTACACGCAGGCAGTACATTCATACACATACAAAAATAAATTAAAAAATAAATAAATAAAATACTAGCAGAAGCCAGAAGAGGAAGGTTGCATAGGTGCACCTTCCTACATGGAGACAATACATTCACAGTTCCCTGGTTCTTGAGTTACAGGTGGTTGTGGGCTGTCATGTGAGTGCTGGGAAAAGAACCTGGATCCTATGCAAGAGCAGCCAGTGCTCTTAAACACTGAGCCATCTTTCCAGTGTTTTTCCACAGTCTTTTCTTTCCTTTATTAAATTTAATTTTTTGTGAATTTCATACAATATATTTTTATTTTATTTAGATCCTCTCTCTGACCTGAACTACCTTAGTATCTGCACAGAATTGCATGTATTCAATTATATATGCATATATACATATATATGTGTGTATGTGTGTGTGTGTGTGTGTGTGTGTGTGTGATCAAATTTGTGTCCCCAATTGTCCCTTGGTATTGATCTACCCACTGGAGCCTAGGGAACTTGCCAAGAGTCACACCCTTAAAAAGAGACCAGTTCCTCTTCCAAGCAACCATGGGTTACCAATAGTTCTCAGCTAAGATTGGATCCTCTTACTCCCTTCCCCATGTCTATGCTGGGATTTTGTCTGGTTTGAGTTTACATGGTACTTGTGCATGTTGTCACTATTTCTCTGAATTCAAATGGATAACTTCCTACCTGTCTGAAAACTGTTTCTTTGTGGTCATCTGGTTCTTACAATCTTTCTACAAGCTCTTTCTCAATGACAGAAGTTTGATATAGGTGTCCAATTCAAGGATAAGCAGTCTGCAATCTCTATTCTCTGCTCATTGGCTAGTTGTAGGTTTCTGTGTTACTCGTTATCTTATTTGAGAATATACATATACATTATAAAATATTTGAGGGAGTTATCTTATAACAGGACAGGGGGCATTACCCCTACTGGACACCAGAGGCTAGCACAGTAAAAGTCCAATGTTAGGGATGGACTCGCTCTTTTGAAACTGTTGACCAGGTATCTGACTGTCAAAAATAGTGATCATTGCTTCTTGGTTATCCACCAGAACTTTACAGTAAGACCCTATTGCTAGAGACACTACATACATGAACTATTGAAACACAAGGAGCTATTAAGCTGACACTCATTTCAAAGCTTCGGCTCCACTGGTGGATTTTATAGGACTAGAAGAGGGTATGTACATCATTGTAAGACAGAGTTAATCATTAACCTACCTGTGAATCCTGCATGATTCAACAACTGGCCTGGCATGATATAATCTCTAGTGCTATAGTGGCACAAATATTATGGGACACAACAACCAATTAAATCCTAATTGGATTTAAGGTCCATTACATAAGACAGAGCCAATACTGTAGGTGAACGCAGGCTGCCTGTGGCCCCCGGGAGTATCTTAATTGCCTGCCTGCATGTCCACACCTGACCCTGCCCTGTAGGTGAGAGCAGAGTGTGATGCAGAGTGGAGCTACAATGCATGATATATATAGGGGCCATGATGCAGGGGTGTGGGATTGGCTGCTGGAAGATGATGCCATTCTGTCTATATAAGCGATGTACTGCATACAATACACCAGAGTTTTCATTACCTTTACCATCAATAGGATGCCCAGTCTGTTATTCTGCATGCATAAGTGCAAGCCCATCAAGGCTTTGAGTGTCGAGTGGTTCCGGGAGAGACTGGAGGGTGCCTGTCAGGCACCAATCTGAAATTTGAGTCCTGGGGTGATCAGCCCCCTGACTTGTGGGGTTATTAAGTGACAGGAGGCCTTAAGGGAGAGCCATCAGTTTTATAGGCCTGAATCCTTGGCATCAAGCCACCCAGATTCGGCTGTGGAGTGGATATTTCCATAGCCAGCTCGCATCTGCAAAAATGTGCCAGCCTCTCAGGGAGAAGAAGCTGGCAGCAATCTTCCCCAGTAGGATCAAGTTACACCTGACTGCAGAAGTGCATAACACAGTATCTGGCTTCATCTATATGATGCCTAAGAATATGAAATGAGACAGGACATGGGCCATAGCAGAGACCTTGATACTATTATTCTGCTAAATATAAGTAATATTAAACTGACTCCTAATGACTTGTTGTTCTGTCCATAGATGATGCATATTTCAACTCTCACCTAGAAGCTTCCTCATGCATCAGATGGTGATTAACGCAAAACCCACCACTGGCCAAGGGGCAGAAAATATGGTAATAAAAGAATAAGAGGATATAGTGATTATCTCTGAATAGACACCTATGTCAAACTTCTTCCTCCAAATGCTCAGAAATTACTGAGGAAGATGTGGCAGAAAGATGATAAGAGTCAGAGGTGGCGGATGGCTATGGGGAAACAGTTTTCTGGATAGTTGTAGTTACTCAGATGAACTCACAGCAATGTTGACAGCACACACAAGTGCCGTGTGAGCTCAAAACAGACAAAATCACAACATAGACATGAGGAAATGGGTAAGAAACTCCAGCTATATATGATGAAATATTGGAAACTGATGGCTGCTGGGAAGGGAAGAGTCAGACCCTTTATGGGATGTGACTCTTTATATTATATATATGAAATTGGGTGAGTATGAGATATTAAGGGTGCAAATAGTGGAGGAGATCGAAATAAAACAAAAATAGATTGTATGAAGTTTTTACACATTTTCCCCCTGAACCATTTTCTTCCCAATATTTATAAGACTCTTAAGATAACCAGCATCATATTTTCCTTCTGTTAAAAATCCTTCCTCCCTACTTAAGAATAACTGTTATTGAAAACATTTACTTCCTACCTTCTTGCAGAAGAGGGCATACAGCTTCCCTGTACAAGCTGTTTTGCTAAATGGTCATGTTGTCCAACTGACTTCTAAATATGTATGTCTATATACATAGATTTGAGAAGCTGTCAGTCTTATTGTAGAGGCTAAGTGGTTAATTCAGAGATTTATTTAGTATCCAAAATCCTGAGAATAAATGATGGTTCAGCCATAGATGAGATATTTATGTCACCCCATCCCTAGCAAAGCTCGTATATCACAAAAGAGAGGTTGGAAAGAATGCAGGAGCCAGGAAATGGGGAGCAGTGTTGGAAAGGCTGGGCCGTGGTCCTGCTTGAGTGCATAGGGGCTGTGTTTACAATCCAAGATGTCCACAAGCCAGTTAAAAGTTCCAGCCTGGAGTGTGTGTGTTGGAGGGAGGGTCTTATTGCTGAGGAGATAATGGTACTTGATGTCTGATGGGGAAGGGAGACTCACTTTTCCAGCAGAGGAATATTGGTATGTTGTCCATGCTGCAATAAATGAACCTATGCTTATATTCATATGGGATAACTCATTGCATTCATTAGGTTATAGAAATAGATGATAGATGATAGATAGATAGATAGATAGATAGATAGATAGATAGATGATAGATAGAGATAGATAAATAGATAGATAGATAGATAGATAGATAGATAGATAGATAGATAGATAGATAGATAAAAATAGATAATAAGTTAAAGAAGTAGACTTGAAGTTAGGGAGTTGGGAGGGAGGGTCTGGAAGATAGGTTGAATGGGGCCAGGGGAAGCTGGAGGGATGCAGCTGGGGGATGAACATGACCAAATTGCATTATGAAATTTTCCCAATGAATTGAAAAACAGTAAGAGAATAAAATTAGCATCATCTTCTATTTCAGCCAACACATTTTATGCTGAAAATATCTGAATTTCAATAGAAATAAAGATATATAAAGACATGGTATACAGATATTTTTATCCCCTTAGTATAAGGGGAAGATTCTAAGTGAACAGAGTATAAAACTGCATTCTAACATTTTTTCTTCATTATGTTTATTTGGAGGGGTATATGAAGGCATTACCTGCACGTATGCAAGTGCACCTATGTTATGCACTGTTGTCAGAAGTCAGAAGAGAGCACTGGATCCCCTGCAACTGGAGTTACAGATGGTTGCTACCTTCCATGTGGGTGCTGGGAATGGAATCCTGGTCCTCTGCAAGAGTCCCCAGTGCTCTTGACCCTTGATTCATTTCTGCATCCCAACCAAACTACCTTCTAATTATTTATCCTGATACCCATACACTAGTGCAATGCTCAAACACAAAGAAACTTCTTTTTTCTTAAATGGATGGCAGTTAATACAGAGATCCACAACTGGCCAAAATGCAGAGAATAAGTGACTGTGAAATGCTCTGCTCTAAATAAGACATCTCATTATACCTAGTACCACAAAGATGGAAATAAGAACCAGAGGATGAAGAGTTCTGTTGTGGTACAGTGTACTCTAGACATGATATGGGTGTTGGATCCATGAACTCTTGTTAGCTTCTCAAGACCTGTACAAGATTAAGCCAGTCAACAATGCAAAATAGATGGGGAAGGGCACAAAATTCCCACCCTCAGCTGAGGAATTTTGAAAATTGATGGCTGCTGGGGGATAGAGTTTACTACAGGGGCATGACTGGTGGGTTTCCCATGATCTACTGGGTGGCCTTACACACATGTGCCTGTAGACAACAGGAATTAGATGCTGTGGTTGAAACAGGACTTGAGGTAAGTGAGGAGGGGTCAGGGAAGAGTAGGAGGCAGAAAATGGACATGATCAAAACACATTGTATGTATGCATGAAATTCTCAAAGAATCAATAAATTTAAAGAATTAAAATCTTTGTGTTTCAAACAATATGACCAGAAAAGTTAAAAAGAAATCCACAGAATGGATAAAAAATATTTGCAAATGGTATGTTCAGTAGTGGTTTGTCACCAGACCATTTAAAGAATTCTTACAACCCAATAATGAAAAGGACAAATACTATTGTAAAATTGACAAAATGTCAATAAATAGTTTGAAAAAAAAACCAAATGCCATTCTTCACAAGAAAACATATGTGTGGGTTAGTTTTTGTTGTGGTGGTGGTAGTGGTTGTTATGGTTTTGTTGACTTGATGCAAACTAGAGTCACCTGGGAAGAGAGAACCTATATTGAAAGATTTCCTGTCTATGTGGCATTTTCTTAACTGTTAATTGCTGTAACCACTTTAAGTGATGCCATGCCTGGGCCAATGAGCCTAGGCTGTATATGAAAACTAGCCAAGCAAGCCAAGGGGAACATGGCTTCCATTCCTGCCTCTGTATCCCTGCTTTGAGTTCCTGCCCAGACTTCCCTTAATGATGAAATGTGACATGGAAGTATAAGCCAAATAAACATCATTTCCCCAAGTTGTTCTTTTTCTATGTTTTATCACAGCAACAGAAAGCAATTAATTCAAGATAGATGCTCAAATTCATTCTTGGTAAAGGGTCTTGATAGAGACTTCTTCAGAGATGATGTAGAAATGGCTGATAAACCCATGGGGAAATTCTCAACACCACAGCTATTAGTGAGATGCAAATCAAAACCAAAATTCCATGCTATTTCACATTCTTGGGATAGCTATAATACAGTAGGGAATGACTCACGAAAAGTATTAGTGGTGATACACAGAGGCTACAACACAGATGAGCTCTGGGAAGGATAAGATGATGAAATTGCCTTGGGAAACCATCTGGAAGTCCTCCTGAAGTCTCAATGGCACAAGAACAGAAGACCCAGCAATGTCATTCCGGTGCTTATATCCAAGATGAATGAAAACTTGCATATGAAAAAAACGGTACACATGAATCTTTATGTCAGCAATAGTCATATTAGGGCAAAATGAAATATAATACAAAGTTGAGTGGATAAATTACAAGCATCCTCCTCAAATTATATGATACTACTTGTCTTTATTCGTGAGAGAAAACATGACAGATAGCTGTATTGTGGCTTAAATAAATTTCACACATGAGCTCAGGGATTTGAAAACGTTGTCCCCAGTAGGTGGCGCTGTTTGAGGAGGTTATGGAACCTTTAGGAGGAACAGCTGTGCTGAAGGAAGTATGTCACTGAGGGTGGAGCTTGGGGGTTTATAGCCCCACCTCTCTTCCTATTCACTCTCTGTTTCCTGCTACCATGCCTGCTCTGCAACTCCAAGTCCAAATAATCTTTCTTCTTTTTCTTTTGGTCTTTTTTAGACAGGGTCTCCCTTTAGTCCCACTTTAGTCCCAGCTGGCCTGGAACTCGCTATGTAGACCAGGCTGGCCTTGAACTCTCAGAGATCTGCCTGCCTCTACCTCCCAAGTGCTAGGATTGAGGGCATGCACCACCACACCCAGCCTAAACTTTCTTAAGTTGCTTCTGGCCATGGTAATTTACCACAGCAGCAGAAAACGAATGAATACAATATGTATGGAGATGTCATAATGAAACCCGTTATATTGTGTAATAACTAAAATATTAATTTTAACAGCTGTAGCTAACTTGATAGTGTTGAATGAACACTTTCCTTTTAAGATCAGACACAAGCAAGTATATTTGCTCTCCCTCCCTCTGTACAATGTTAAAAATATGAGAGGAGAAAGAGAACATGTGATGTGAAAGAATTGGGGAGGGGTGAGTAATGAAGATTTAAGTGGGGTGGAGCAGGGAGATGGGGGGAAGAAGCAAGTGAGGGGTTCAGCCAACACTAAAGATGTACAGAGAAGCCTTTTGAAAACACACTAATTTGTAAGCTAAATACAAGCACAATTCTTTTAAAAGTCATTTTAACAGAGCTCCTCCTTATGAAAGGACAACGATGCTCCCAGAAGACATGAGTTATTAAATAAAAACCAAGTGCCAGGCACAGGTTACCTCCCTATGAGTTATTGGTCACAGAAGCCCCAGAAACCCTAAATCAGACTGATGTTGTTCTTGGTTGTTTGCTTTATCTATACAGTAAGACCCCTTTTCTGAAGATACCGTATACTTAGGTTACAAGACACAGAAAAGTCAGTCTTGAACTGACCAAGGGAGGAGTTCTCTCTCTGCTGGATGGTACTATGGAGCCTGCTGGGAGGGAAGAAGGAGGAGATAAACAGGGGGTATGGTGGGAGGTGGGGAGGTCAGGAGAAGGGGAAGGTGGGGATAGTGGGGGTGCTATGGCTGGGGACAGAGGAGGAGGGTGGTAAAGGAAGAAGAAAGAATAGAGATTATTGGAACTTGAGAGGCTAGGAAACCCAGAGTGGAATGTGATTCCCCTGAGACCCTAAGAAAAATTCATATACACTGTCTGAACATTAGTGCACGGGTTGTGCAACCTGGTGGCTGTGTGGCAGGGAACACAGTGCAAGACAGAGGACACCTCCCTTTGAATGGGTGGTGAGAACAATCCAAGTGACACTCAAAACAAAGCAGGCTATATCGCCAAAGCTCTTGATTATCTACCTGAAATAGAAAATAAGACTCTACTGTTCAGAATAGGACATGCTTCAGGGATAGGACAGATTAATGGAACAGGAACTAACTTGGAAACCTTCTACCTAAAGTTAAGCACTCACAATGCTAAACAATGTGCACACTGCTATGAGAGAAAAATCAATCAGTATTACAACCCAGCCCCAAATGCTAACAACCATGATGAACTGCTCAGCACACTACCTCTATAGTGCACTGGAGGCACTTTTGTCTAGGGGTGGTCAACAGCTATCGAATTGGACTTGGGACCCTCTCAATGGGAGAAAACCCATGAGAGCCACTATAAACTCAGCCAAATGCACAGGGCTAGAGAGGACATAGAGCCTAGAGAAAAGACTATGAGTGTCATCTGTAGACAAATGAGATTTCTTACCATAAACTGACTATGGACTCTTCTATTTACAGACAAGCATATCGTATGCCACTCATCAAAAAGCTACTCCATGCAAAAGATGGAGGCCACTGCAGAATCCGACAACTGGTCAGACACAGAACATACACATCTGGAAGATTCCCACTCCTAGGAGACACATCTGCAATTGAAGCTCTACACACAGAACAAGGGGCAGAGAGAAAATGAGCACAGCCCTCAGTTCTCAGCAGTGATGCTTCTACACAACAGAGTGTGAGGCAAAGAGAAGGCCACAACCAGTCAACCTCCAAAGAATGGGAGCCCCCAGAGTGTTTAACCCTGCATGAGGCCCCTATATTAAACCTCACCTACCCAGGTTTCAGGGTTCATTGTGGAAGAGGGGGCTGAAAGATTGTAAGAGCCAGGGCTGGTGCATGAAGGAAGAGAAGCAGTGACTTAACAAATGGTTAACTTTTTGCAACCTGTGGCAATGTAGGCATCAGGCACAGGGTGAATGCCAACTGGGACAAGGTCTCAGAGTGGAGCAAGAGAAATGGGTGGGGGACTGACCCTGGACTAAGAACGACAAGAGACTGAGTACTGTTGGGTGAGGAAGAGTATGCCCTGCCTAGGACTCCTAGATATGCTGACTAGACTCCAGCAGATCTCTATTTGCACAGAATAACATCTGGGTTTGGGAGCATGACTGGATGGGGCTTAGCTTGGATGTTGAAATGCATGAGTTCTGTTGAGGGGCTGGGCCCATGAAGGGGACTGAGTTTGATTGGGAACCATTGTATGAGATGACGAGATGTACAGATGCTCAATAAAAAATCATAAAAAAAAAAAAACCAGGGAATTCATGTTTGGTACTCTAAACCTGCTTGAAAATCCATGTCTGTGGTGATTAAATTCCATGGGGGAGACTGTTTTTGTGGGGGTCGGGGCCGTATAACATCCGGTTTGGTGGGGGGGGTTGTCGTGGCGTAAGAATTGACGAATGGGAGTAGCCACCGTCCGACAACTTATTCTTCTTTTTTTGTTTTTTTTTTTTTTTTGCTAAGTGGTCGCTAGACTCGTTTATATTTATACCCATAGATTTATGTATCTCTAAACCTTCGTCAGAGAAGCTTGTTTTGCAGAGAATTGTGAGGCAAGGAATTATAACCGGTCTAAGTACTGAGAATAAGTGACTGGAAGTGTCCAACACTAAAAGAGTCATCAATATCCATCTCCTCCTTCAAGGCTCCAGGAACACTGGGGAAGAAGTGACAGAGAAGAATTCAGGAACTGGAAGGTAGGGTGTGAAATGCTGTCATCTGGACATGACAAGGCTGCTGCCATTAACTGTGGAAAACCTTCACAGCATCAAACTAGTTAACATTCCAGTGTGGATGGAGAGAGAATTCTAAGGTCTCCCCTCTAGCTGAGAAACTATGGGCCCCTGTTAACCACTGAGGGAGATACAGTCGCTTTTCTCTGGAAGTGTGAACACTGGTAGATCACCCAGGCCCCAGTGGAAGCCTCACATCCATGAACGTATGAGCAGACAAATTGTACTCTGTGGGCTGGAGAGACCGCCTAGCAGTTAAGAGCGTCGACCGCTCTTACAGAGGACCCGGGTTCGATCCCCAGCACCCACATGGCGGCCGAGAACCGTCTGAAACTCCAATTCCAGGAGAACTCCAGTTCCAGGGGAATCCAAGACCCTCTTCTGACCTCCGCGGCATTGCACGACATGGGTGCACAAACCTACATGCAGACAGTACATTCATACACATGCAGAAATAAATAAAATTAATTAAAAAAAATGACATAAAGTTGGAAGGGAGATATGGTGAGGGTCATCCCAGAGTAATTGGTTAAGGGGAGGAAGTAGTAGGTATAATTAAGGGAAGATGAATAAATTATGAAAATTTCAAATACAAAATAAAATACTGTATTAAAAAAGATTAGACACAAAGTGAGGATGGTTGATCTTGCTAATCCTCCTCAGCCTTCTACTGGAGCTGTCAGATTTTACAGTAAGACAATAAAAAGAGATGAAAGGCAAAAGTTTGGAAAACCAGAACCAAACCCAGGGTCTAACAAGGATAAATCGTGGAAAAATCTCATACTAAATGAAATAAGGTAGTCAAAGAATCACATACTGTATATTTCCACTTATTTTCAAAACCAAGTCAAAAATAAGCCTCTGCTCAGTCCATACCGGAGTTCATACACATCCTGACATTATCTAGATAATGTTTTTTTTTTAAAACTTTATGAGTATAAGTCTATCACCTGCATGTGTTTCTGTGCACCTATGTTGTGCGATGCCCACAAATGTCAGAAGATGGGGTCCGGAGCCCCTGGAACTGGGATTACAAATGGTTGTTAACAGCCATGTGGGAGCTGGGAGTAGAACCTGGGTCCTCTGCAAGATCAGCTAATGCTCTTAACCACTGATCTATCTCTCTACCACCTCCTATGTTATTTTTGTACAACAAAACTAAAGGCATAGTAAGACCTATTGCATCTTTCTCAGGGCTAATTTTACAGTGTTCATTCAGAGTGAAAATACCTGTGCAAGAGACAAAATTGGAGTGAATCTATTTCTCAGGTTATAAAGTTCAAGTTTGAGAGTTTTTATTTGGGGGTGTGTGGTTTTTTAAAAGCTTATCTCTTCCTTGAAACTTCCCAGGGCTTCTGGTATGAAAGAGAGAGCTATTTATTTCTTAAAATCATCAGAACACTGTAATTCCAAGGAAGAGCTTGCACAAGGCAGTGTTGCGGCGATGGGATGAATGTCTCCTCACATTGAGATGTAAGTTCCTATAAGACCTTGCTTCCACATGAGGGACAAATCATGTGCAAAGTGATTCACTGGACAATTCACTTCTTTTACCAGCAGTCAACACTACTATGAGTTCCTGAGTCAATTTCATATCCAGCTAAAATACTTGATAAAACTGAGTGAAGGAAGTGTCTAGAAGCAAAGCTAGCCAAATAGCAAAGATACTCTCAATGTGTATGGGATCAGACACCAGGAGGTGTGGGCACTTGAAGGACAGAGGCCACTCCATTCTGTAATGACCACAGAAAACTTCTGGCGATTTTCAATCTTTGTCTCGATAATAATTACACTCAAAAGTGAACAACAAGGAGAGGAGACAAAGAACATTCTCTTTTTCCTCATTCCTTTGATTTTTTTTCATTTTTTTCCTTTATTTCTTTTTTTTTTAAGGGATTCTACAATATAAGAGCACAGTTGTTTTCAGATCACATTGACATTGCTCAGTTTGCCATACAATTAGGTAATTGGTGCTAGCATCCACAGATGAGGGATACCATTCATCGTTTGTTTTTCTGGGACTGTGTTACTTCACTCGGCATGATATCTTCCAGCTCCATTTAACTGTAAAGTTCATTATGTCATCTTTCTTTACTGCTGCATAGAACCCCATTATGTAGATGTACCACATTTTCTCTATCCACTTGTCCATTGAGGGGCACTTGTGTTGGTTCCAGCTCCTTGCTATTGTGAAGAGAGCTGCAATAAATATGGCTGTGCATGTATCTCTGTGGTGGGGTGAGTTTTGTGGGTACATACCCAGGAGTGGTATGGCTGGGTCAGGTGGCAAGTTCATTCCAAGTCTTTCCAAGTGTTCTCCACACTGCTTTCCATAAGACAAAGAACATTCTAAACAGAGTCAGAGACATAGTATAAAGGAAAGATGGTGGACGAAGATGCTTGTGTGACCATCTGCTGCAAGCTCCATTCATGGGACAGGTCATGATGGGAAGTCCTTCTGTGAGCAGTGATATTTTTTTTTTCATGTGTGTGTGGGTACATATGTATATGTATATAAGCAAGAGGTTTACATCATGTCTTATTCAATAGTCTTCTACTTTCTTTATGGAGGCAATGTGTCTCTCTCTTGAACCCAGAGCCTGCTGATTGGGCTGGTCCACACAGCTAGCTTGCCCTATGGGTCCTTTCTCTACCTCTGGTACTCCAGGATTTGTAAGAAGGCTTCCCGTGACCACCCAGCATGGGTGCTGTGGAGCCAGACTATAATCTTCATGCTTCCACAACAAGCCCTGTGCCTATGGTGACATCTGTGCAGCACCAAGCATGGATTTTAGAGGTTTTAATGTACCCACTTGTCAGCCTAAAGCTAATTAGATGAAACCATGAAAGAAAACAAAGATTACCATGAGTTTGGGTTTTATTTCTCCTGCAGCAGCTGAACATAGGTCGCTGTGATTCATTAAGGCAGAGATATCAGAGTAGCCTGAGATGTGCATTGAACAAGTGCAGTTTAGAGTGGTTCTTATGTGTCAGCAGAGTTGCTGGGTTTACCAGCACCAGCTGCTCACAAGACAGCACTGAGGGTGTTACTATTTAACAGGGTGTGGAGAGTGGTTTGTAGAAAACACTAAAGGGGCTGGAGAGATGGCTCAGTGGTTAAGAACACTGACTCCTTTTGCAGAGCACCACGACTGGTTCCCAGCTCTATGGTAGCTGACAACTGTTTGTTACTCCAGTTCCAGGGGCATCCGATGTCTTCTAACCTCCATTGGCACTGCATGATACAGGTGCACTTATAATCGTGCAGCCAATACACTCATAAATATAAAATAAATTAAAAACAATAAATTAATCATTTTAAAAAAGCACACAGGAGGTTAAAGGTGACCACAGACCTTTTGAAATCCATCTAATTGGAAGTGGTATAAAACAAAAGGGAAGATGGAATTTCAAGAAATTAGAAATCAAGACTGGAGAACCATGTAGCTATCTCATATTCCAAAAGAACTGAAAAGTGTCCATTAGATTTTTATTTTACCTTATTTTTTTGTCTTTTTCTTTTTTTGAGACAGGGTCTCCCTATAGCCCCAGCTGTCCTGGAACTCACTCTATAGACCAGGCTGGCCTTGACCTCACAGAGATCCGCCTGCCTCTGCCTCCCAGTGCTAGGATCAAAGGCGTGAGCCACTAGGCCTGGCATATTTTACCTTATTTTTTCAAATGGTTCATACCATGATTTGGAGGGGAACTACTTCATGGGGGCTTTATAGTCTAACTGGTAGCTATTGAAGAGAATAGGTTGAGAGGTAATGACATTTCGAAGAAATAAGTTCAATAGAGTAGGAGAGATGGCTCAGCGTTAACAGCACTGGATGCTCTTGCAGAGGACCTGGGTTTGGTTCCCAGCACCTACACAGCGACTAACAACCCATAACTCCTGTTTCAGGGTACCTTTGAAGGTGTTGCACAACACAGGTGCATTTGACACACATGCAGGCAATGTACTCACACACATAAAAATAACAATAAAATATTTTTAAAAAATCAATAGGGTATTGAAGGGGGATATAATGAATATAATTTAAGTGTTTTTACACGTTACTGGGATAGTTAACTTGTTTTTATGCTTCAAAGGAAATGTTACTGACTATTGTTGTAAGATTGAGGAGAAATACTCAGAAGAGGGATAAGAAGAGAGGTTACACGGAGCACAGCAAGATAAATACAATTTGGACAGAAGAGTCCTCTCTTAAGGAAGGGTCAATGGGAAGACAGGTAACTAATTGGAATTGTTTCTTATTTCCTTTGGAAATCCCAAACAGAAAAGAAGCACAATTTCACTGCCCAGTAATTGATGGTGCCATGTCCCAGTGTCTCCATCTGGCAGGAAGAACACATGATTTAAGGCAGAGAGTCTGCCTCCTTGTCTGCCTAGGGACCATTAGATGGCGGGAAATGGGTTTGGTGAGTGGGGGAGGGAACGGGGACAAATGAACTCTCGCTGGTCCATTCTGGCTCTCATTTTCGTCTCTATGGAAGAGAACAGATGTTCCCTCTTTCAGTGAGACAGCACCATGCTTCCTCCTTAACTTCATTTTAAACAGGAGGTTTCAAGAGAGGCCACCCACAGCTCTGAGTGTTCCCACTGAGAGGAAAAATAAATGCCAAAGCCATGTGGGCTGAGCAGAGGAGCAGCTGAAAGAGAAAAGAAAGAAGAAAAATTCTTTAGCTTAATAACCAAACCTGCCTGGTTAGATTAGAGGCCGAGGTTACGTTGTTTACCAAGCTTTAAAAGCAACAAACAAAACCAAACAAACACTAGACTTTCATATTCATTGACAACATTTATTGGCATATTAATGGACTATCTAATTAGGGAGGGTCATTTACTAAGCCTTGGAGGCACAGAAAGTCTTGGAACAATAGTTAATACCCCACCCTTCTGGACTGATAGGATGGATCCCCAGATTAGAATGCACTCAACATTAGTAACATAAGAATTAGCAGAGGGAATAGAAGGTTTCCTCCTAGAAGAATGAATACAGACTGAGAATCCTTGGAGTTAGAAGGAAGAAGACTAGTTTGGGTTATTGACACTGGCAATTATAACCTTGTATGACTTTAGATAAATTTAACATTTCTGTGTACGAATTGTCTTTATCATTAAAATTTTCAACTTAGCAATGCATGCCCTTCTTCCTTTGAAAATATTTTATTGACCTGTGGACAATTTTATTCAATGCACTTGAATATATTCAGACCCCCCTTCCTTATCTGTGCTCCTTTCTTACTACTTCCCATATGATTTCATGTCCTCTATTAGTTTTTAAAGGTCTATAATGTCTAAGACCTTCAGTGTAGTTCTATGCCCCAGAGCCTGGTCAGCCTATCCAGCATCACACCCTTATAGAAAACTGATGTTCCCACTTCCAGCTCTATTGGTTGCCAGTAGTTCTTCAACTAAGGATGTGCTTCTTACTACTCCCCCCCCCCCACACACACACTCTATGCTAGGAACTTGCCTGGCTTGTGCTTATGTAGGTATTGGGTTCAGACAAGTCACAGAGCACAGGGAAGAATTGAATACTATTATTCTAAATTGACATAGTATTAAACCAACTCCTAATGAATTATTATTCTATCTATAGATTAAATGAATCTCTCAGCACTCACCAGAGAAGCTGCTTCTTGCAGCATACGGTGACTGTCACAGAGATCCACACATGGTCAGCATACAGAGAATAAGAGATTGCAGAGTGCTCAGCCCTGAACGGGACATCTATTTCAAACCCTTTCCTTCCATAGCTCAGAGATCATTGTGGAAGAGAGAGCAGAGGGATTATAAGATCCAGAGGTGGATGACTATAAGGAAGCAGTGTTTTTCAGACAGGAGAGCAATTGCCCATAGGAATTCTCAGAAATTGTGTAAAATATGTTCTTTGTAGGGTTAAATCACTATACATATGTTCACATATTTGATATTCTTTTCATTCATTACACATTTCATGCCATGTTTATTTGTTGATTTTCTATCTAATTTAGTGTATCATGATCCTGCAGTGAAACAGATTTCAGAGATGGAAGTGAAATGAAGATACTTTTAAGAGGGACTACTTAGAAAGATGGAGGATTAAAGGCATAGAAGGATAGTGAAGGGTGCAGAGACTTAGAAAATGCCAAAGTTATTTATACTTCCAAGGTCATAGTTATCAGAGTATCAGAGGCAGGTGAGATCTGAAATCCCAGGAACCATGGAATTGGCCCTTCTGGAGAACCCCAGTCATGCAAACCGGTGGCCCTCATTGAAGACATGTTTATGCAGGGAAGACAGGTGAAAACTTTTTCTTCTCTCAGCCTGTTGTGCCTCTGATTCTCTGTAGTCAACAGAATCCAATAAAGATAGCTGCTAGCAAAGGAAAGCTTTGTGACATTTACCTAAAGTTGTGACCACTATCAAGCTGACCACAAGGGGACAGGATGTTGCTGGTAATGGTAATAACCATTAAGTATAGGAAAAATCAAAGAAGGAAAATGTAAAGCAAGTATAAATTTCAAGCTTTCGTTATTGTGTTTTTAGACAACATACAGCAGGGATGTGACTAGGTTTTGAACAATCCAAGACTGATATGTACTTCTGTCTCTGAGAATTGTATATGCTCATTAGAGACAGGTAAGAAATAATAACAATGCAAAGTAATGTATTCCATTTGGAGATGTACATATTTAAGCATTGAATGGGTAGGTTTTAAAGGTTCATTGTGGAGGAAGAAGCAGAAAGATTGTAAGAGCCATAGGGGGTGGATGACCACAAGAAAATAGTCTTCCAGACAGCTGGTCAGTTACTCACATGAACTCACAGCAATGGGGCAGCATGTACAAGTCCTATACAAGCTCAAATCAGACAAAATCCCAGCATAGACATGCAAAAGTGGGTAAGAAATTCCAACCCAACCTAAGGGACTTTTGACAATTGATGGCTGCTGAGAGGTGGAGAGACAGTATCTTACAGGGATAGGACTCTTGGTGGGCTCAGTGGATGGACCCACACTGAGGGGCATTGCAGACTCTATAGGCCACATTATATATATGAGAGTACATTAACTTGGGGAGGCAGTAGGAAGGGGTATGGATAGAGGATGGCATCAAAATACCATCAAACTATACTGTAAAAAACAAACAAACTTTAAAAATGAAGACTTTAAGTTGGGGGATAGAAACTTGGGAGTGGATCTGGGATGAGTTAAGGGGAGGATCTGGGGGTGAACATAATCAAAATTCATTCTATGGAATTCTCAAAGAATTAATAAAGTACTTATAAAAAATATCACTAGAAGATGGGTGTGATGGCACACACCTTTAATCCCGGCTCTTGGGAGACAGAGGCAGGCAGATTTCTGTGATCCATTCTGGTCTACATAGTGAGTTCCAGGCCAGTTGGGGCTACAGGTAGACCCTGTCTCATGGAGTCAAACAAACAAACAAACAAACAAACAAACATATCACTAAGCATAGTTTCACTGACATTTATGTCTATGCTTGAACATATATTTAAGGATTCATGTGTTCTAAATAATAAAGGCTGAAGATAACTAGAAATTATAGATAGATAGATGATAAGTAGATAGATAGATAGATAGATATTTCTTTTTAAGAGTAGAGAAAATAAGACACATTGAAGCCAAATTCCTAGGGTACTAAATATTTAGAGGTTTAACTTGAAGCCAGCTTTCATAGTTCTGTCAATGGTAAAACAAAGAAATATGCTGCCTTTGAAATGTCCCAATTCCCTTGGCCAGCATTTCTCAATATCCTTTTATTGGCTTATAAGTCTCCAACTCTAGACAGTTTAGTGCTTCTGTGTGGTCAGTGAAAATCACTGCTGAACCTACTGAAGTTCTGGAGTCTGTCTTTCCTGGCTGTACTTCACCGAGTTTGCCTGGAGAGAGCAAACACATTAGCAGCAGCTAAAGCCTCCATCCGACTTAGCTGCTTTACAGCCAACCATCTAGTCTTCAGCAGGAGGTGTTTCTTGGGTGTGAATGGTTAAGGGAATCCACACATACTTTAAGGGTAATTTATGAAGGAAAAAAATTTAATGTTACACTAGACTTAAAACATTTGTTAGGTATGAGTAGAAAATGACAGACACAAATTATCTGGGGATAGGATCTCTCCTCTTGGAATGTTGTAAAGAATAAAGAGAAAGTAGTTGGAAGTGGTGTAGCTGGGAGATCACACAAAATTTTACAGGACTTCAATGAAAAACAGCTAATGCTAACACCATTGCCTCCCTTCATGTGATCAGTGTATTTATATAGCCATCAAGTCTTTTATGTCAGCATTTAACACAGATAGATTACCTTGTATTTGAAACATAACTGACAAATGGAAAAACAAGATGGCTTAGAGCCAGACTCTGCAGTCATTTCCTCTTAATCTCCCACCCTCAGAGCATATAGGACCCAGTACCTTGGATGTCATGGCTGTTGAGCTACTGAGCTATAGTCCCCATCTAATGAAGAGAAGCTATACATGATTTCTATGAACCCACCTGTATTAGTCAGGGTTCTCTAAAGAAACAGAAGCAACAGGACGAACATATAGCTATATACAATTTATTGATTTGCTCATGTGACAGAGCTCAAGTAGTCCAACAGTAGCTGCGCCACACTAGAGAGGCTGAAAATCCAAGGAACTGCTCAGTCTGCAAGGCTGGATGTCTCAGTAGTCCCAATCTGGTGCTGAAGGCCCGATGGATTCCAGGAGATCTGCTGGTCTCAGTACACATTGGGATCCGAAGGGTTAATCACAGCAGCAAGACAAACTCACCAGTGAGAGAGAGGCAAGCCACAGGAAAAAGGGACCAGCTCCCTCTGCCATGGCCTTTTATACTGCCTGCTGGCAGAAGGTAATGCCCACATTTGGGGTGGGCCATCCGGGTTGAGGTAGTCCAATCCGAAGATCCTTTTTCTCTTATTTGTTCTTTAGTCCAGTCAAGTTGACACCCAGGATTAACCATCAGGCCACCCAAGCATTGCAAATACTTCAACTCAGAGAATATAAGAGACTTAGGTTTCCAGCCAAGGAGTCTCAATGCAATTTATAAGATGTATGAAAAATTAAAGCAACATGACTCCTCTAAGACCTAAGAATTCCACAGGAATAGATTCTAAAAATGATGAAGTAGATGAAGTCCCAGACAAAAAACTCAAAGCATGACTAAAAGATTGTTCAATCAAATCAGAGGGAATGAATTCATGAAAAAAATGATCAATGAACTATAGAAGGGAACACAAGATATAAAAGAGAAATTTAAGGGCTGGAGAGATGGCTCAGCAGTTAAGAGCACCGACTGCTCTTGCAGAGGACCCAGGTTCGATTCCCACGTGACAGTTCGATCCACGTCACAGCTAAGAACTGTCTTTAACTCCAGTTCCAGGGGAATCCGACACCCTCTTCTGACCTCCAAGGCATTGAAGGGCAGGGGTGCACCAACATACATGCAGAGAGTACACTCAAACACATAAAAAAATAAATAAAAAAGATTTAAAAAAGAGAAATTTAATAAATGATGGAAGGACTGGAAAATAAAGTAAAATTATGAGAATGAGAAGCTGAATAGGTCAAATAAAAACTCAGTGGAAGGGGGCTGGAGAGATAGCCTAGCAGTTAAGAGCACCGACGCTCTTGCAGAGGACCCGGGTTCGATCCCCAGCACCCACATGGCGGCTAAGAACCGTCTGTAACTCCAATTCCAGGAGAACTCCAGTTCCGAGGGGAACGAGACCCTCTTCTGACCGTCCGCGGCATGCACGACAGGGTGCACAGACCTGCATGCAGACTACATTCATAGCACAATACAAAAATAAATAAATAAATTTAAAAAAAAAAAAACATCAGATGTAAAACCTTGCCATTAGTAGTGGATAACCAGTGGAAAACATATAAGAACTTGGTAATAATTAGAAAATCGGGATAATAAGAAAGAAAAAATAAGAAATAATGAATTGAATGCACCAGACCTGAGACAGCATTAGAAAACTTCAAGTGTCAACCATGATCATAGAATAAGTAGAAGGGTTATGGAAAATGTAGTAAAATCCTAGCAGGAAATTTCCAAATCTGGGGGAAAATAAGTGGTGATCAAGATATAGGGACATTCTTGGTGCTAAGCAAACAAGACCATAAAAGAATCTCCCCACATCATATTATAGCTAAAAAATAGTAAGTATACAGGAAAAGTAAAAAAAAATATTGAGAGCTACAAGAGAGTATCGCTAAGCCACACTTAAGGATAAAGCCATCAGAATACTAGCAGATCTCTCAACAGGAACTCTAAAGCCAAGATAGTATGAAATAATGTTCAAGCACTGAAAGAAAACAGTTGACAACCCAGATTACCATACACGGAAAAGTTAGCCTTCAGAATCAAAGGGGTAATAAAAATGTTCTATGACAGGAGCTGGAGAGATGGCACAAAGCTTTAGGGCACTGGCTCCTCTTGCAGAGAACCTAGGTATAGTTCTCAGCCCCCACACGGCAGCTAATAACTGTCCCTAATTCTAGTTTCAGAGCTCCAACACCTACTTCTGGCTTCCATGGACATTACACGCATGCAGCACACTTATGTACATGCAAGAAAATCATTTGTACACAAATATAAAAACAAGGAAATAAAATTTTAAGGTTTCATGATAAACTTCAGTTAGAATAGCCTATGTCCACTAAGGTATCACTAAAGAGGAAACTTAAAAGAGTCTTATACACTGACAAAAAGCTAACTACATCTATAGGGATATAGGAGGGGAAAATTGCACTGGAAGAACATACAAGCAAGTAAAGATCAAGAAATTATTAACCAGGGCCAACATGACAATGAATACAATCTGAAGGTGAATGGTCTCAAGTATCCAATCAAAGATCTCAGACTAGAAGATTGTACTTAAAAAACAAAGTCCCAACTGTTTGTTACCAAGGAGAAACACACCTCACTGGCAAAGAGAGGCACAGCCTTAAAGACAAAAATGACACAACATGATATGGCCAAGCAAATGCAACTGAAAAGTAGACAGGAGTGGCAATATTAAATAACTGACAAGGTAGAATTCAAGTTAAAATTAACCAGAGGACACAGAGAAGGTCATTTCTTGCTGCTGATAATACTGCTCAATACATAAAAATTACCTGTAGCCAAGCCTCATAGCCCAAGTTAGATCCCCAGTACCAAATAGTGGAAGTAGAGAATCAACTCCTGATTACTGTCTTGCAACCTCCATATGCACACCATAGTATGTACTCACCCCCCACACATAGACATGCCACACAGTAAATAAATTAAAATGTTACTCAAATCATTTACTGTTAATGTGAAAATTAAGAGGATATAAGATTTTTTTAAAAAGTTCTTTAAAAGTCAGAGTAAGACCCGGTAGCACAGTCCTTTAATCTTAGCACTCAGGACCCAGGGGTTTACATAGTGAGTTCCAGGTCAGCCAGGGCTGCTTAATAAGACTATGTTTCAAAAACAAAACAGAAAAATTATATTAAAATGTCTTAAATAAATGTCCTAATAATGGAATACCTCAATCCCTTAGAAAAATGAGAATAATCCAAAACCAAAATTAGTAAATAGATAAGGAATCATAAAAATCAGTGGAGCTGGGCATGGTGAGGCACACCTTTCATCCCAGCACTGGGGAGGCAGAGGCAGGCAGATCTCTGTGAGTTCAAGAACAGCCTGCTCTACAGAGCAAGCTCCAGGCCAGCTGGGACTAAAAAGGAGATCCTGTCTCAAAAAAAAAAAAAAAAATCAATGCAAATATCGATGAAAAGAACAGTGCATAGAATCAAAGAAAGTAAAGAGTTGCTTCTTTGACAAGATAAATATGACAAACCCTCGGGCCAATTAACCAAAATAAAGACAGATTTAAATTAACAATAGTAGCTTCACCTTTGTAGCTGGTGACCAGTGGGTCGGGTTTGGTGCCTCTGTGGCTTTGTATAGGCTGGATCCTGAGGCACAGGAACCTGGAAGTTGCTCCAGGCAGGTAAGTCAGGCATACCGCCCTCCCACCACCACCAACTGGAATTGGTGAGAGAGTATCCAAGGGGACTTTTATTGGAGAACCTTCAGAACAGGAAGAGAAGAGTGACTTAGGCTTCCAATATCCAATATATAAACAAAAATTAAAAACAAAAAAAAAAAAAAAAAAAAAAAAAAAAAAAAAAAAAGAAGAAGAAAAAAAAAAGAAAAAAAAAAAATAAGCATCGGAAGGAGGCAGCAAAACTATAGCTTCACATAATTTAAAAGACATTTCTGTATGAATCGACAAAAGGGAAACCCACCATGACAGGGACAGACTGAAGGGATACATGGGGAAAGGCACAGGATAATCCCGCACCAGGCTCTTCACAAACCTGTAGGAGATTTATACGCTACAGTGGGCTCCCCCTGGAGGTGACGCCAAGGAACGGATCTTAGAGGAATAACTGCAGACCTATGCAGAGAAATTAAAAAAAAAAAAAAAAAAGGAAGATTCGAGAACTAAAAAGAGAGAATGAAATACTCAAAAGCGACCTAGAGGGAACAATGAAAATCTCGAACGGAAGGCAAACTAAGAAAAATTGGGAACCAAAAAAAACAGAAAGAACTAGAGGGAGAAAAAAACAAACTCTGAAGGAAGAGTAGAAAACCACTGAAAAAGGAAGCCAACCAACGAAGTAAGGAGGACCTAAGAAGAGATTGAGAAGCCAAAAAGAAATTGAAAAAATTTACTAAAGAAAACACAGAATGAAACGAAAAAAGGAAATCATCAATGAGAAGAAAGGAAAGGAAAAATAAAGCAATCTCAGAAAGAGAATGGAGGAGGAAGCAGAACAAAGAATATCAGATCTGGAAGAAGATAAGAATAAACACAGAGCAACTTAAAAAGCTCAAAATAAAGAATATGAAAAATTTAAAAATACACAAAAAGTGAACGAAATGTGGAACAACCAGTGAATGTGGGACATATGAAAAGATCAAACCTCTCCATACGGACTAGAGGAAGAGAAGAATCTCAAGAGAACAACATAGTATTGAGTCAGATCTTCAACAAGAAAAATAGATGAAAAATTTCCCTCAAACTAAAAATAGACAAAACCCATACAAATACAAGAAAGCATACATAGGGACTCAAAATAGACAAGATGAGAAAGAAATAAGTTCCCATGCTATTCATAGCTAACAATGCTCTAGATGCCCAAAACAAAGACACGTCTTTCCTTTGTGAGACTTACAAAGAAAAATAAGTCACATACAAAGGTAAACCCATCAGAATTTACAACTGACTTCTCAGCCGCAAACCATGAAAGCAAGAAGAACATGGACAAAACATTCCCAGTGTTAAAGACTATGGATGCCAACCCGGAACGTTACATACCAGCAAAAAATGTCGATTATAGTTGAAGGAGAGAGTAAAAAATCTCCATGACATAAACAATGATTATAGAATACATGTCGGCGAAAACCAATCTCTCAGTAAAATACTTTGAAGCAAATAACCATAGGGACGTAAAATCAGAGCTAGAAATCCTGCAACTCCCACAGACCCCCATCATATCTACTCGAACATACCATCCAAACATCTTGTCTATACCAAACGTATCCTACCATAAACAATTAGTACTGTTAAATGCCTATCTATCTAATTGCTTTTGTGCTTTCATTGTGGGATTGAAAGGTTATTCCTGGACAAACTGTCAACCCAGAAAGGAAAACAGCCAGAAGACCAGGAGTCCAAAATGTACAGCTCCGAGAAATTGACTGTTTTTGCTTCTCCTCCACCTTTGCCCCTTTTCAAGCCTAGGAAACAATCTCGGAAAAGAGGGGTGTGTAGGAATGTAAGGGCTGCAATTGCGGGTTGAATGGTGAAACACAGCCAATATAGTTTGAACACTTATTTGATCAAACTTGATTGAACATACAGCCTCCCCAGCTGGATGGTGGACCTTGGGCCGTGTGGGTTTGGCACCACTACTTGCAAATTGGTTTTAAAAAAAATTTTTAAAAAAAAAAAAAAAAAAAAAAAAAAAAAAAAAAAAAAAAAAAAAAATAAAGAAGCAATAGAAAAAATAAATAAAACAATAGTAAAGATGAAAGAATAACAGTGCAACATATGCTAATGAAAGTTCTAGCAAATTCATCAGTGAATGCTTTAACCTGTATTCCAATAAATTGGAAAATACAGAAGAAATGTATGCACCGTAGACGACACGTCCCTATGCCAACATTAAAATAGAGTCTATTGATACACCAATTATTTGATGACATGGGAGAGAGACTGAAGTACGTACTCTGTTTCCCCACCTAAAAAAAATAAAAAATTCTAATACTGAATGGATTCACTTCTGCATTCTACTGAACCTCACGGTTTATTGACACCACAACTCCTCAAATAACCCTATAAAATAGAAAGTGTAGGAAAATTACAGAACCAATTTTACAGAATAATAATTAATATGTAACCAAAACCGAAACATAAGAACACAGTATTATTTTTAAGTTATAAACAAATTTATTGGGTGCATATGGGCAAAAGTTCTCTTAGAACTAAGACAAATTCACAAGACATTAAAAAGATCACATACCAGGAAGAGGTTGGTTTCATTTCAAGTATGCAAGAATGCTACAAAGTATCTAAACTAATTAAGATAATAGGTCTTGTAAACAGAGTCAAGGACAGAAATCACAGGCAGAAAAGCCCTTTGGCAAAGTTTGACAGCTCTCCCTTATAAAAGACCAGCAGAGGGGCTGGAGAGATGGCCTGACAGTTTAGAGAAGCACAGACTGCTCTGCAGAGTACCTGGTTTGATCCCCAGCACACAAAAGAAAAACAAAAAAAAAAAAAACCATCTTTAACTCCAGTTCCAGGGGACTCCCGACCACCCTCTTCTGAACCTCCGCAGGCATTGCACGACACTAGTGACAAACCCTACATGCAGACAGTACATTCATTTACACTAAAAAAATAAACTAAACAAAAAATAAAAAAATAACAGGACTGGCAGAAAATAAAGGACAGTAGAAAACATACCTCAACATAATACAGGCCCATAGGAGGAAAAACCTATATAAGCATTGTTATTAAATGCGGACAACAATCTGGAAAAGACCAAGGTACCAATTCTCTCCATTGCTCTTCCATATACTATTGAATAAGACAAGAGAAATAAAGTGATACCAATAGGAGAGGAAGAAATCATTATCCTTATTTGTAGACAGTATGATCTTATACTTAGGAGACTCTAAAAAAATCCACCAGAAAACTTTTGGAACAGATAAACACTTTAAGCAAAGTTGCAGGATACGGCAAAATCAATGTTCAAAAATCAATAGCTTTGTATACACTAAAATTAACTGAGTGAGAAAAAATGTGTGAAAACATTCTACTCTTGGTACCTGGGGGGGGGATGACAAGGAATAAATCTAGCCAAAAAGGGTTAAACACCTCCATAAATAAAACACTTTAACTCCCTCCTCCTCCCCTTCTCTCTTATCTCCTCCTCTCCTCTCCTCTCCTCTCCTTTCTTTTCATCTGTTCTTTCTTCTCTTCATTTATTTTTCTAGAAAAACGGTATCAGGGCCTAACTCTTAGCTCTAGAAAAAAAAACAAAAAACACTTCAAAACACTGAGAAAGGAGAACTTAAACACAAGGCAGTAGAAAATGGAAAGATCTCCCCTGTTCCGAGGTTGTTCAACATAAAGTTGTAACTATGGCTATATTATCAAATATAATCAACAATATCAATGCAATCCTTATTTCCAAATTATATAGCTATTCTCACAAAAGAGAATATATTATCCCAAAAGTCAAACTTAATAGCCCACAAGGCATCCTGAGGAAAAATACGCAGTTCAAGAATATCCAATATTTTATTTATATCGTATTACAGGACCGCATTACTAAACAACTAGATAAGCCTATCACCTCTATAGCCATTCCATTTATGATGATGATTGTTGAATTTTTGTGAAATTTCATACATAAAAATATTTTTTGTTCCTATTTAGAACCCCCTTCCCTTATAGGCACCCACCTTTCTGATCTATTTTATGTGTTCTATCATATTAAGGACTTACCAAATGAGTCCACTCAGTGGAGCCTTGCTAACCTCGCTAACCCTTAAGAACCTAGGCCTTTTTGTTTTCCTTTCCTTGACCATGGACCATGTTTCAGGATTTGATAATATTCAAGCTTTTCCTTTCTTTGTCTTGCCTGGTTAAAGCCTCCTATGTTTTTCTCATACCTCCATAAAGTGCTCCTTCCTCTCAGCTTTTTGAATCCCGATATGTCCCTCTTACCCCAAACTGTAAATGACTTTATTCTCTCTCCATTGACATGACCAATTGAATAACCCTGATGAATCGATTCAAACATGTGAGATTCAGTCTTTTCCATTTTTTTTAAAGCTCTTCAAATGCTTGTTTATTCCTTTGGTGGAAAGGAGCATTAGTATTGTCACCCAGCAAGATCCTGGGATAATTTTCTCATCATTGTCAAGTCAGCTCATGCCCTCGTGCTTTATCTGGCTCCATCTCCAACCCAAATTTTTGTCAAATACCCATCCATGCTTTCATGCCCTCAGATTGATGCATCTGGCTTCTACCTCTAATATAAACGATTCCGATATTCTGCCAGCTACTGTTATTTAAACAAATGTTATCCTATTATATTCCCAGTTGCAATCCTCTTATTTCCTAGAAACAATCGAATCAAAGCTGAAGATTCACAATGTCCATCATTTGACATCTGTCAACAACCATTGATTTCCCCTTTTTCTCTGAACTATTAAAACAGTAAATATTTTATCCATATAAGGAAGTTTCTGGAATGTACCATATTCTCAGTGATCTTCTATCTGCAGGTTGTACTTGTATTTCTTTCTGGAACCCTCTTTTTTTTGAGACAGGGCTCTCTGTACACACAGTGGTTTGGAACTTGACTATGTAGGACAGGTGGCATTGAACTCAAGAAATCTTCTTGATCTCTGCCTCTAGAAGCACTGGGATTAAAGAGGAGTGTCGCCAACACACCCATCTCTTGAGCCTCCTTTTATAGTTTCTAATTCAACACAGTTTTCCAACTTTTGAGATTTAAATGAGAAGCATCTCTTCCAAACTGCCATTTTAGTACTTTTGTACCAACTTTGTTCTTTTTATTTACATGTTTATTTATGCAGTACCCTGGACTGAACTTAGTGTCACGTGTATGCTTGGTAACCACTTGACCACTGAACTACAGCTTCAGCTTTCTGCTAGTTTTTTTCTTTGTTCAATATTTTAAATATTACATTTTACACTTTGCGCATAGCACCACTTTGTAATCATTGAATGATTAATTTGCTCTCCTTACTGATGTGAAGTTCTGCAGGTCTAGGCTTACAACTTAAAAAAATTGTTACATTTGCTTGCTTGCTGATTGATTGATTGATTGATTGATTGATTGACCGATTGTGTGCGTGGGGTGGTGGCGTCTGTGCCACAGAGTTCTGTGATGTCAGATGATAACATGCCTTAGTTGAATCTATCCTTCCACTCTGTGGGTCCCAGGGATCGAACTCAGGTCATCACTAGACTACTTCTTTCACATCTTCATCTGAACTACCTAGCCCATAACCTGGCATCGAGCACACATTCTGTAGATATTTATGGGATAAATGGCATTGCTAGAATTCCAGACAAGATGTACAGATGTATTATGATTGCAGACTGCACCAAAGTTCCTGTCAGTAGCTAAAGAAAGGAAGTCAATTCCTTAACAAGCCCCTATTTATTATCATTCTGCAGAGATTCGTTTTGTCTGTTTGCTTTCATCTAAGTTATTGTGCTTTGGATAGTGTGGTGACCTTATGCTTGGATTTCACTTACTTTGCCTTCCACAGCTGGGAACTAGACTGTGTCAGCATTTTTTACCACTTGAACTGTCCGGCAGGCATAAGGTCTTACTTAAAATAATAAATGGTCATCCTTCAAAAGTCAATTAGAATCAGAATCATAACAACTTCTTTCTGAAAAGGAGGTTTATAAAGAGACATGCTTTTCAACTATAGTTGAACTGACTTATGAATTCGATAATTGTTCTTCCTGCCGAGATGTGAGTTTCTATCTTACTTTTAGCCCAACCTCATTATTTAGCACACATATAGAATTCCTTGCAACTGTAGACTATGTTACAATCACCCCATGTTTTATATAAAACTGTACTATGGTTTAGTCAGTGTTTCAGTCATTCAAAAACAGTCTGGAAACTATAAAATTTAACCAAATAAAAATTTTAAGGGTAGAAGTCATGTTATTATTTTTTCTCACACATATTGTTCTAAAGTAGAGAAAAACTAAATCTTAAGTGGTCCCTCAAGACATAGCTGGCATAGAATATTCACAAAGTAGAGTATCCAGATAAGCAGAAAAAAATAAACAGGGGCTTTCCCCTGTACAAAACTTCCTTCAGTCAATTGTGCAATGTCTTTGATATGCTAGTGAATAGATCTTGGGGAAGTGTTCCAGTGATACAATCTGCATATGATACTGATATATACATATATGTGTATACATATATAGATATGAAATACAAATACCAATACACCCGGGTTGCACATATATTGGCTAATTTCAGTCTGAAGGATTGTCGCTATGACAAAGACCGAAGAGTGACAGTTCCAGGGGCAGAGACTGTTCCCAGGAGAAGCTGGTAAATGAGATTTAGAGGAACTTTAACAAGTGTGGGTGCAGAGCTTGGGAAGCAAGAGGCTGATAAGTTTGCACATTAGAGAAAATTAAAGTTTTACAAGAACAGTAGAATGTTCCAGGACACCTATCTAGCCAATTTATAAGTGACTTGATGTAACTGGAAAAGTTGTGAGGGGTAGGGAAGGGGAGGTGGGCACAGCAAGAGGAGGCCATTTCTACTATTTTGGGCTTTTCCTCTAGGACAGGATGACCTTGCAAAGTGTTCAGAGCCAGTCATGGTGGCACATGCCTTTAATCCTAGCACTTGGGAGTCAGAGGCAGGTGGATCTTTGTGAGTTCAAGGCCAGCTTGGTCTATGTAGCGAGTTCCAGGACAGCAACAGCTACAGGGAAACCCTGTCTCCAAAAGAACAACAACAACAAAAAAGTGTTCAGGCAGGAAAATGTCCTAACAGAGATTGTGTGGCCATTCCAGCAGTGCTATAGAGGTGGGTAGAGTGGGGGAAGCTGGGAAGCCATGCCCCCTACACACACGCACACTCATGCATTCATGTGCACACACACACACACACACACACACACACGCACAAAACTCCTGCTCACTATATTTATAATATTCTACTCAAAGCAGAGAGTCACTTATAATTATATCACAAATAAACTAAAGCAAGCCAATTTACTGTCTACCCAGAGCACTTGTTCAAGGTTACCTCAGTTTGGGGTGCTAAAAAATTTAGAGAGAAGATGGCCAAGGAGCAAAAATTCAGAAGTCTGCCTTTCCCTCAATAATTCATTTTATTTTTAAAGCAAATCTATTGGCCTTAGGGCTCTGTGCTACAAAGAAAATACTGGGCAATTATTCAGTTAATATGATCAGTGTAGACAGTGAAACTAGATAATGTCTGCTACACCTCTCCTTTCTCCCTGCCTTCCAGAACCAGGTTGTTTTGTCTACACAGAAGTTTCCAAATATAGTCCAGGGATGTTGTTTCAGGAGCTGATCTTCGACTTCCATTTCAGGCTCATCATTTGGTCCAATTTTGCAGAGTGATGTGTCTGCAAGTTGCAAGTAAAAACCTCATTTTGCATGTGGACTACCGAGCATTGCCGGGGGGGGGTGCATACTTAATGCTCTCCCCCTCAGTCATGATCCATATTTCACTTTTAAAATGCTCCCATGAAAAAAATAGAGAGACAAGCACTTTATGCCTTATTGTTTATTGGGAAGAAATAGAACTCTTCAATGGTTAAAGGCTGCACTGTATTTCATGTTTAAGTGAAGATCTAAGTTGGCATAAAACCATTTTTCTCCCTGTTTAAAGGAATCTAACATGTAAAACTCTTTTCTTATTGCAAGTGAGCTTGTTTTCAAATTTAAGCAGAAAAAAAGAAATTCCTTTTTCTCTCTTTAATTTAAGCAGACTGGCCTAAGTGCATTAAAAAAAAAAAAAAAGTCTACAGAGGTAAAACTAGGCCACGGTGGTGATATTAGCTCCAGGAAAAATAGTCTGATTTACACTTGACTATAGTTAGTTCAACTTTTCAAGTAATATAATCTGAGAGCGATCCCTGTTCCAAAAATATGACAATGTACGAAGTAGAAAAATCAGACTTCATGGGTTCATTTTATTTCCATTAAATTCCACTCTGAATATTGCAGAAGGCAATATTTGGTTTTATTATTGTTAATTCCAAATATAATAAATATTCTTCTCAGTCTGAGTTGATTTATTATCATTTAAAATAGAAGACCATTTGAAGCTTGGAGTATATAGAAAGTATCATAGGATTTGTTCCAAACTACTGTTTCTTCAGTCCCTCTTGGCTAAAAGTAGCAGGATCTAGGTTCTTAGAAAACAAGTATTATGGACATAGCTTTTTATAAGAAAAAGTAATAATTATGCTTTATAATTACTTAAGGTAGTTATAAGAAATTATTTAAAAAGGTATATCATATAAATGATTTATTTGAGGAAGACAATCTGGGCAACTATTTGAGAATATGCATGTACCATGAACATATGCTATCTTACATTTTGCTTCTAAGGCTGGGCTTTGCTTTCTTGTGTTTATGATTTCCTCATGATAAGTTTTTGTTCTTACCATAATGCCTTTCAGTCATGTGACAAATGCATCAGCAAAGCTAAGTTTTTAAAATACCCTTGAGTCTTGTGCATATAGTCCATGCATAAAATCAACTATTCCTTGCTTGTAAGAATTCAATGGTGTTTGATTTTGCCTTAGGTTGTGGTGATAAACACCATGACCAAAGCTAGTTGGGGAGGAAAGGCCTTATATCAATCAGCCTCCAGATCACAGTCCATCATGGAGAGAAGCCAAGGCAGGAACCTAAGGCTGAAGCAGAAGTCATGGAAGAACTCAGCTTACTGGCTCTCTGGCTCTTACAAGATGTTCCATTTGCCTAGGGATGGAACCTGCCATGGTGAGCTGGGCCCTCCTGCATCAATTAGCAATTAAGAGTTTGCCTGAGGGACAGGGTAACAGGCCAATCTGATTGAGGTAATTCTTTGGTTGAGCTTCCTTCTTCCCAAGTGACTGTAGGATTTTTTGGTTTTTTTTTGTCAAGATGATACCTGAAGCTCATGATGACAAAATGTATAGGTATATATATATTTATATATATATATATATATATGTATATATATATGTATATATACATATATATATGTATATATATATACATATATACATATGTATATATATACATATATATATGTACATATATATACATATATATGTATATATATAATTCTATTTTTAAACTTTGATTTTTTTATTTATTATTTTCATGTGTATGAATGTACTGTCTGCATGCAGGTCTGTGCACCCGTGTTGTGCAATACTGTGGAGGTCAGAAGAGGGCATCGGATTCTCCTGGAGCTGGTGTTAAAGACAGTTCTCAGCCACCATGTGGTTGCTGGGGATCAAACCCAGGTCCTCTGCAAGAGCAGTTGGTGCTCTTAACCGCTAGGCCATCTCTCCAGCCTCATATATTATTCTTATGACAGGATAATAGCATGTGCAACCTTTTGATACTGGGACATGACATTGTCATCTACACAGCTTATATTGAAGAATAAGAACAGTCAAGTTAAAAAAAATAATCACAAGACATAATGTTTTAAGTAAATTTAATATTCTTTTCTTTTTTGTTCCTTTAATTGAATTTTTCCGTATTTTCATACACAACACCTTAAACATCTTTCTACCCCTTCCGCACAGCACTCTCCCATAGCTCCCACATCCCCAATGTATTTCATTTCATTCTGTCATTGATGTTAAAACCTATGGAGTCAAGTTAGTTCACCTTGCATTCCTTAGTGCAAGTTCATCCATTGGAGTTTAGTCAGCCTATCTAGAGTCACTCTCTTAAAGAAGAGCAACTGTTCCTCACCCAGCAGTAATCAGCAGGGATCAGTTGCCCAACATTAGGCTCAACTGTGGCTGTCTCGCAGCATGTAGCTTCTGGGCCACAGGTTGGAGTCATCTGCTAAACACATCAGAATGCGTGGTTAAGAGAACACACAGTGTAAGCCAAGGGCCTGGCCCCAAATTCTAGCTTTTACCTTGCTATCTTTTTGACCCTGGGCAAGCTATTTGATCTGCTCTATCCCACGGTCTGCACCATGTTATTTTTATGAACAGTAGAAAGAGGAACACAAAGAGTCACATCACAGAATTGTGAGATCATCGAAGCTCATGGTAAAAATAAGTTTCTGCACCTCTTCTGTAGCCATGCTTGCCATTATTTCTTTGGATTGTTGGCAGATTTGTATCATTTTGGGGATCTGGGGTAAGAGGAAAGATGGGGAGATAGGAAGCTAAGATAGCTGCGTTTATATCAAGATGTACCGAGCATGTAAAGATGAATAGCTAGCCTCATTTTGGTGACATTATCTTAAGCAGAGTGGTATGAAATTCAACATGAGAAACACATTAAATCAAATGCCTACCAAGAATGTAGTGGACCTTTTGTTACATATGCTAAATAAAGATAGGTAAATAAAAACCAATTGGCCTTTTAAAAGCAGGAGTTTGAAACAAAGGACATCTCTGAGTACTTTCTGATATCAGATCAGTAACATTATTTATAAATCAACAAAGTTTTAAATACCTACACTAGTTCTCAGTGCACTTTTTTAATAGACCTTCAATTAGTATTAAAACCTGGATGACTTCATAGGCGTATATATATAGTATAGATATCTAGATTATATATAGTTATCTAGATATAGTATATAGTAATATCTCCATAAGCCATCAACAGACAATATCATCCCTGTTCTACACACATATCACTTGAATTGGAGGCTATTTTTTTTTTCTTCTTCCGAAAGATGCATGTTCTCCTTATGGAAGTGCTACAAGCTTCCTCCCCCTTTGCACACCCAAAAACCATCAATCCTGCACTCTGAATTAACCTAAGTTTATTTTCAGAATTGTCATTTTGATTTATGTGTAGAGGTATATATGTATTTGAATAAATATAATTAAATGGAACAAAAAAGAGAGAAAAACCTATCAAAGAACGAGACCAAAACAGTAAATGTTATAAAAGACTGAGAAAAAGATGCAAGACAGTACTTAACATATATGACAGAATCCATGAGCTCTGGAGGGGAGTGGAGAGTGTGTGAGGGGTGGCATGGATGGGGGAATGAGTCTAAATTTGATTAAGAAATGTTGTATGAAATGCACTCAATAAAAATTAACTTAAATAAAACCTGGATGAGGGGCTAGAGAGATGGCTTAGTGCTTAAGAAGCCTGGCCTCTCGTTGCAGGAGTGTCAGGTTTCAGCTCCCAGCACCTACTACGGCAAGCTGAGAATCTGTTTTCTAACTCCAGTTAAGGGGAATGCTTTTCGACCTCCGTGGATGCACGCATGTGGTGCACATACATACATGAATGCACGTAAAGCACTCATACATATAAAATAAATCTTAAAAATACATAGTTGCATACTAAGAACCCAGCGTCAAGCAAATATATCACCATTGTCACTAATGTAGACCAGATGACCCTTTGTAGACAGTGTTTTTTTGGGCTGGAGAGATGGCCTAGCGGTTAAGAGCACCGACTGCTCTTGCAGAGGACCCGGGTTCGATCCCCAGCACCACACAGGGGCGGCGAGAGCCGTTTGAAACTCAAATTCCAGGAGAACTGCAGTTCAGGGGAATCCGAGACCCCTTCTGACCTACGCGGCATTGCACGACACGACACGGGTGCACAGACTTCTAAAAACAAAAAAAGTACATTCATACACTACAGAGATAAATAAAATAAAATGCAACAGAACTAAATTTAAAAAAAAAAAAAAAAAAAAAATGGCTCAGTGGTTAAAAGCACATGCTGCTTTTGCAGAGGACTTGGATTCAGTTCCCAACACTTACATGGCGGCTGGCAATCCTCTGTAACTTTAATTCCAGGGGATCCAAGGCCCTTTCTGACCTCCACAGGTCATACATGCATGTGGTTCACCTACATACATGCAGGGAAAACACTCATACATAGAAAATAAAAAGTAAATAAATCAAAATGTAATAAAAATGTAAGAAGAATTTTCATATCTGCAATTTCAGTTCAAGTAAGAGCATATTATAGTCATGAATAAGAATAGTAATTCATAGTAATGCCTCTTATTTATGGGAGAAAAGAGAATTTCACTGCCAACTCCAGAGCCATGGGAATGGATAAGCATGCCCTTTGTTCATACTCTACTGCGTGAATTGCCTTCAAGATTCTTCATCATTCCTGCACTTGATTAATGGGGGCCTATGTCAATGCCAGGGGCATCTCAGTTCTTTGCTAAGCATCACTTAAGAGGATCACCTACCATGGAGAACAGTAAAAGATAGCTGGAATGTTTTTTTTAAAAAAATGGTAAGGGTGGGTAGAAAAAGATCCATCTATTTCAACACTAAACCTCAAACAAATGAATGGCCTTGTTAGCACTGCGCTTGAAGCCCTAATGTACTACAAATTGATCAACAAATGTTCTCCCTGTAGAGAACTGTGACTTGTTTGGTTCCAGAGAGCTGGAGACTGAGTTAAGTCTCTTAAAATATCACACCCTTGGTGCTTCAACTATTTTCCTTTGTTGCTCTTTAATTTGAGACATTTGTCAAAGAAAGAAAATATACGTCTTTTGGGAATTCCCTTGTGGAGTTACAAAGGATGCAGATCTGTCTGGAGATGTGGGGAGCTTTCCAAGAACTTCAGCATCACCTGGTGCTTTTCTCATTGACTCCCCAGGTTTCTGCAGGCACTGGCTGGACTGCCCCCCACCTCCCAACCTGGCCATGCTTTTCTCAGTGCGCATGTAGGGATTAAGAGTAGCTCTGGACTCTGGACTGTGTGTGCCTGTAAAACAACTGCTGACATCAAAAGATCTATTTTTGCGTGTACACACACACACACACACACACACACACTATTAATAAAACACAAATAAAGGAAATGAAAGAGTGCACATTATGAGGAAATGAGGAAGAAGTTAACTGAAAAATTTCTGGATTTCTTGTGCTTACTTGAGCAGGAGAATGAGATCCTAAGGCAGGGTTCTTTTCCAGTTTTATTCTGTTTAGAATGAGCCAATTTCTAGCCCAGAATTTTCTCCTCGGTTACAAGGAAGCATCACACTACATATTCTCTATGTTTTGGAAGTTGCATGATTTTTTTTTATCATGAATAATTTAGCTAGGGAGATTTAAGCCCCTAAAAACTGGTCATGGAAAAGGCCAAATACCTCTGAGAAAAAAATTTAAAGACTTATTAGAAAAGAAATCAGGATTGGTGGAGCCTGTCTTTAACCCCAGCCCTCAGTAGGCTGCAAAGCCAGTGCTTTCTCCACTAAGCCCTCTCTCCAGTCTTCAGCAGTGCATCTTAATTTAACATTTTCATCTGTGACCTCAATTTGCAAAAAGACTGGCCTGTGGAATGTACTTCCATGTTTGATAGAAAACTATCAGACTATTGAAATCTGAGTATTAATTGTCAGACACAGTAATGGTCTGTAAGAATACAGCTGTATGAGTTCACGCACATACACACACACACACTCACACACACACACACACACACATACACACACACTTTATTCAAAGAATATTTTAAAAAATGCCAGGTATGGTGGTACACACATTTAATCCTAGCACTTGGGAGGCAGATCATTGTGAGTTCAAGTCCAGCCTGGTCTACAGAGAAAGTTCCAGGACAGCTGGGGCTACAGGGAGACCCTGTCTCGAAAAGACAAAAAAACAAAAAGGAATATTAAAATGTGAGTAATAACAGCTCAGAACTTGGGCCTGGAGAGATGGCTCAGCACTGGCTGGTCTTGGAGAAGATGGCTTCCAGCCATCTGAAACACAAATTGGGATCTGACACCCTCTTCTGGCTTCCACAGTCATGGCTCACATGTGGTTCACTTACTATATACAGGGAAAACACTCTCTCTCTCTCTCTCTCTCTCTCTCTCTCTCTCTCTCTCTCTCCACACACACATATATATGTTATTTGATATGTAGAGTATAATCAAAGCAGACAGTGTAATAAGCACAGAGGGAAAGTCATTCTCAAAGGTAGAGTAAAGAAAGGCTTTGTAGAGGATGCACCATTTGAGATGGGCTATAACTTATGGGTAGTGTTTATATTTGGAGATGGTTTTGGTGGAAGCTAGAGAACACATCCCTTTATTCACTCATCCATTCATGCACCCATTGCCCAACATTTACTAAGCAATAACAATGTATATAAGGTTTTATCTGACTATGAAATCAAGTATATCAAAATTTTTGCCTTCAGAGAGCAGCACTTGTTTTAAAAATAGCTGGGAGATCTGTTCATCTGGATTATAAAATATTTGCAAAGGGAAAGAGGACATAAAACCAGAGAGAATGATTTGGAAACCTTAGTATAGACCCAACTGGTTAGAATCCCAGCTTGATACTTTTTGTTTGTTTGTTTTTGTTTTTTGTTGCTTTTTTTTTTAGACAAGGTCTCCCTGTAGCCCCAGGTGACCTGGAACTCACTCTATACTCTATATACCTGATTGGCCTTAAACTCACAGAGATCTGTCTGCCTCTGTCTCCCAAGGGCTAGGATTAAAGGTGAGCACCATACCTGGCTTGATCCATTTTTTTAAACTGGCAATGAGAAAGTCTTAGAGGATTTTTTTTTAAACAACACAGAGGTAAACTTGCACCCCTTTTAAAAGTTAGCAAAGAGCCTTAAGACTCCAGATGGAGCATGAAAAGAAAACCCAACAAACACAGAAGTTAATTTTGATTGTGTACTTGCATTTCCAAAGCCTGACACGCTAACTTCCTTGAGGCTTGGAGTCAGTCTTCTGAAACAGCTCAGGCATAGAGATTACGTACAAAATGCAAAGGTCTGAAATCTCAGGTAGATCTGAAGAACTAGACAACGCAAGGTCAGCGAGACCCACAAAGGTAAGCACTTGCCTAGGGTCACGAAGTGAGTCAGTGTGGGCTGGGAGCAGGGTCTGTGAGTCATGGTTCCCAGCCTGGGTTCTGACCACGAGACAAAGCTCCTCCCTAGCAACAGAGGGAGGACTCGCTGTCGCTGTAGCCAAACTGGCCCATTCTCCACATCTCTGGCTTCCACTAATGGCAGGACCATGTCCTGTTACATTTTGTTCCACAGCCCAGGATAAGTTCCAATGAATTCATTTTGGCTAAGTGCAGAAGGAGAAGTGGTGGTTCTGAGGTGGTTTAGCTTGAAATACTGGGCCAGGCAAGCTCTGAGCAGGTAGTACAGCCAGCCAGAGCCAAAATGCAGTGACGGAGCCCAGCAAAACTGAAATTAGTATCTTCCAGTTTAAACAGTAAAGTGACTCTGCAATTCAGTAAAATAGAGCAAGGCCCAGGGTAAAATGCAATGTGGGAAACAACTTTTTTTGTTAATGAAACAGTCCTGTGTTGCAATGTATATCAGGATGAGGGATGAATGTCCTATCAGGAGTAGATGGCCTAAAGAGTTTGTCACCCTAGACTTTGTTTCTGTTAAAACACTCATGTTTGCTACCTCCTTGTAAGCCCTTTGTGTTTTACCTTATCAAGTAAGCTGGATCCTGTTTACTAGAACAATTTTTTTTATTTTTGGTCTTTTTTGAGACAGGGTCTCCATTTAGTCCCAGCTGGCTTAGAGCTCACTATGTAGACCAGGCTGGCCTTGAACTCACAGAGATCCGCTTTCCTCTGCCTCCCAGGTGGTGGGATTAAAGGCGTGCGCCACCAGCCCTGGCCTAAGATGGTTCTTAGCCACCATGTGGGTGCTGGGAAAGGAACCCTGGTCTTCTGCAAGAGCAGTCAGTGCTCTTAACCACTGAGCCATTTTTCTAGCCCCCTAGATCAATTTTAAATATCCCAGTCAAGCACTGATATTTCCTAGGGTAAAAGCCACAGCTCCCAATTGCTAGATGTGGGGTAGGAGCCTAAATATCCAATGTTATTTCTTTTGTTTTGTTTTTAGAGTGAATTATCTTTACCACTATTCTTCTTTCCCAAAAGTCTTTTTTCCCCTTTTCAATCACATATGACTCACTGAAACTCCTGCTAAAGCTCCATTTGATTATAGATCTTACTATACAACATTAAACTAAAGCTGACTATGCATGGAGTGGAACTAGAGATAATCCTGGAAGATGGTTTTTAGAATAAAGGTATATCTGCAAGCATTTGAAAGATATCAATAGCAATGATTTTTGAAAGACCAGTATTCTCAATAATTCTTCTGTGTGCACACACGTTTGTGTGTGTGGGTACACGTATGTGTGAGTCTAAGTGTTCACATATGCACATGGAAGCCTGAGGCCAACTTCCCCAGTCATTCCTCAGGCAATGTTCACCTTATTTTGGGAGATAGAAACTCTCAGTGGTCTGGGATCCCTGATTTGGTTAGGTCGACCAACAAGCCCCAGGAATCTGCCTGTTTCTGCCTCCTCGGCACCGGGACTATACACAGATGCCCCCATGCCTGACATTTTTACATGGGTTCTGGTGGTCAAACAGGTCCTCGGGCTTTTACAGCAAGTAATTCACCAACTGAGCTCTCACTCCCTAGTCCTTCCCAACAAATCTTATGCCAGAGATTGTGCAAATTCATTTTCAGTTTGTAGGAACAAAATACTGCATCTGAGATCTTAAATTTAACTAAACTAGATATGTACTAAAAATCCAATCTAGACCATTGGTTTAGTGGCCTTTGGTAACACTCTCTGGTATTCCAGAGACCATCTGTACACTTGCATGTGTGGTCTCAATACATCTTTCCCATGTTAACGTCAGGTCTTTGACAGCAGGGCCTTATCGCCTCTCTTCTTGCAGGTATCCCAGTTTAGAGGCAAGGAGCCTTTACCTTTTGTGGGGGCTTGGATCCCATGGCCAACATCTCCTTGGTAGAATAATCTATTGCTGATGTCAGAGCTCCTGTATTAATATATTTTGCTTAAGTGCATAGCTTAAGGAGACTTTAGTATATTTGGTTCTGAATAGAGAATTATCCTTTTCACAGTTCCTATGTCTATTAGTCAATTAAAGAAGGCAGTTTTACCGGTTTTATAAGAGATTACCTCTATAAGAGTTGGCTCCAATTTACAGTTGGAGAACAACCTCATCATCATCATATTTCTCCTTGTTCTATTGGGGGAGGTAAGAAAGTCTCTCGTATCTGATTGCTTGTGCTTCATTAGTAGGATTGAAAGGTTATTCCTGGACAAACTGTCAGCCCATGAAAGGAAACAGCCAGAATTGACCAGAGTCCAAGACAACAGCTCCAGAGAAAGTAGACTGTTTTGCTTCTCATCCACCTGTGCCTCTTTTCTAAGTCTAGGGAACAATCTGTGGAAGAGGGGTCATGGTAGAATGTAAGGGCTGCGATTGGGGTGAATGGTGAAACTACAGCAATATATTTCCATTGTTTTCAGTTATTCTTTCAGATTCTTAATTGCTTCTTTTCCATTTCTCTTTCTTCTCCTCTATCTGGAGGGTTAAAATGTTTTTGTACAAGATGGATGTACTGGCCCACTTTGGCTCCGGCTGTAATACTTCTGAAGATTTTCCTTAATAAAAAAGCACTTAGCATGCTGCTTGACATGGTTTAGTTATTTCTGCAGTATTTATTTATTTATTTATTTATTTATTTATTTATTTATTTATTTTGATGGGGACTCTGTAGTTGCAGGAAGTCACTATGTGAATCAGGCTGGCCTTGATCTCACAGAAATCTGCCTACCCCTGCCTCCAAAGGGCTGGGATTAAAGGTATACACCACCACCCCCAGCCTTGTAGTAATTTATTATATAGTGTTCTTCCTTTATGATTTTCTTGTGTCTATAATCTATTCCCTGACTACTACCCCAAGTACTATTCATTGAACACATCTTAGTTCTTTGATGATGATGTGCCATCTCTCATTCTGTTTGTGAGCCTTCTTTGATACATTTAAAAATATTTTATTTTTATTTCATGTGCATGCATGTATTGCCTACATGTATGTAAGTCCACCCATGTCAAGCAATGCCCAAGGAGGTCAGAAGTGACCATTGGAACCCCTGGAACTGGAGTTATGGATAGATAGATTTTAGCCACTGTGTCCTTAACCATTGAACAATCTCTCTAGCCATTATTTTTTTGTACATGTGTACATACGTATGTATGCATGCATGCATACATGTGCAACACAGATCTGTGCATCTGTATACATATGCATGTTTGCCTGTGCAGTTTCCCTTGCCTGCATGCCAGAGATTGATTTTGGGTATTTTCCTCGACTGTTTTTCAATAGTTAAAAAATGTATTTATTATTTTTATCTTATGTTCATGAACATTTTGCCCACATGTATGTAAGTACACCACATGTGTGCAATGCCTGCACAGGCCAAAGAGGCATTGGATCCCTTGGAACTGTAGCTAAGGATGGTTGTTAGCCATCATGTTAGTGATGAGAACTGATCCTTGGTCCTCTGCAGGAGCAGTCATTGCTCTTAACAGCTGAGCCATCTCTCCAGTCTAGACCTTAGTTTTTGAGATCAGGGTTCTTGCTGAGTTCTGGAACTCAGTTGGTTGGCCTGGCTGGCTAGCAAGCTCTGTTAACACACTTGTCTCCCAACAACCCCTCCACACACTAGAGTTATGTAAGTCCAGCAGGACAGCCAGCTGCTACACAGGTGCTGGGGGTGCAGGGGATCAGGTGCTCAGGCTAGTGCTGAAGGCACTTTGTGAACTGAGCATTTCCCTGGCCTTGACATGTCTCATCCTTTCCCTTTGTATGGCCCATACTCCTAAATTTATATCTAGATGCGCATTCTTTTGGAAGCCATTTTCTCTCAATCTTCTCTAAGGCAACTCAGCCATCCCCAATGGTCCCAGCCCTCCTGAGAGTATCCCGGCACCCACCCCATATTCAGAGTGCTTTGTATGTAGTAGTGTCATCACCATTTGATTATACAATCCCTGGTGATTGAGTGTGGCCTGTCCTTGAGAGGGAACCATGTTTGTTGTGTCTACACTGGAGTTGCTGCCACTCAGCAAATGCATCAGTCATAGAGTTGGTACTTATGTCTATTTGGAAAAAGGAAGTCTCCCTTGCTTGCACTGTAGTTTCATAAAGTAGTTTGCAAGTTTCAAGTGTTTGGCATCATAAGGTCATCACTGGCCTCCACAGGTTGCTCCTACAATTGCTTTTTGTCCCAGAGTAAGAAAATTGAGCTTAAGTGGACCTCTCGACTTACTTACGAGTGGCAAAGTTATTGATCTGAACCTACAGATTCCAGAACTTCCCTGTGCAACTCCCGCCCCAGTGAAAGAACATAGGAAATGAAACAATTCATTGCCTAATGAAGAACAAATGATTCTCAAATTATTTGCATAGGTATGGAATTACATAGAAAAAGGACCTGAATTTTGTATGTTTTGTATGTTATTTTAGGACTTTTTACTATTATCTCTAGAAATCAACAATATATGTAGCTCCTGATAGTTTTAGTCTTTGGTGGTGTTAGGGTGGCACATAACGATTTTACCTGAATAAACAGCCTGACTCTTAACTTCAGTTTTTTAAAGTGGGTCTGAACTGGAAAGGCACCCATTCCCCCAGATGTCTTCTAAAACTGACATGGAGTCAGGCTTCACATATACTTTTATTCAAAACCATTTCTCCAGCATCACTTTGGGGAGCTGTAAACTGCCCCTGTCTTAGCAGACCATCTTGCCATTTCAAACCTAGGCTTAAAACATCTCATACACACAAGGTCAACTATTCATTGTTTTCGATGGAGAATGTGCTAGCTTTAAGCACTTGGACTTGTTCACCCTCAAGTATACTCACATTCATTCACCAACTTTGGGTGGAAGAGACAATTGAGGTTCCTAGGAATTAAGGCCCTGTTGTCCATGTCACAAGACTGCATGATCCAGTGAGCTTGCTAATATTAATTTGGCATTAGTACAGATAATGCCCATCTTTGAAAAACAAGAAGAATTTCCAAGGCTAGGGATATAGATAGCTCAGTGGTAGAGTGCTTGGCTAGCAAGTGTGAGGCCCAGAGTTCAAACCTCAATGCTGGAGAAAAAAATAACTTTTCGAAATATTTCAGTGTATTAGTGAAGTGAAATTTGTGGTAAAAATATATCTTTTTACCCTGTGTTACTCAGCTGGATGAAGCAGCACTCAGGAGGATCTTTGTGAGTTCAAGGCCAGCCTGGTCTACAAAGTGAGTTCAAAGACAGCTGGGGCTACAGGGAGACCCTGTCTCAAAAAAGACAAAAAAATAATGCTATTTCTAACCTATTTTTAAATTACCTTTTTAAGTATCCAAGTTTCAATATTCAACACACTGGGGCTTAACCCAAAGGGAAGGTATGGCCCCAGGTAGGTTTTTTCTTATATTTTTTATTGTGTTTTTGTGAATTTCATATAATAGAGCTTAAACAAATAAAGCCCACCCTCATCTGTAACCTGCCATACCCCCCCCACCAGATTTCATGCATTCTGTCATATATGTTAAGTCCTATCAAGTCAAGCATCTGTACCTAGATGTCCCTCAGTGCAAGTTCATTGACTGGAGTCTAGTCAGCCTATCTAGAGTTACTCCCTTAAAGAAGATCTATGCTTCTTCACCCAGCAGTAACCAGTTCCCAGTAGTTCCTAGGGTAGGATTGAATTGGGGCCTGCTGCCCATTTCCCCTATTCTATGCTGGTGTCTGATTCAGTTGGCATGGGTCTTGTGCATGCTGTCCACATTGATGTAAGTTATTATGAGCAAGTTCCCAGAGGCCTGAAAGCCTCTGTTTCCTTATGTTCATGCACCAACCCTGGCTCTCACAATCTTTCTGCCCTGTCTTCCACAGTCGTCCCTGAGCCACGGTGGGTAAGATTTAATATGGGAGTCCTATCAAAGGACATGCATTCTGCAGTCTCTTATTCTCCAAAACTTGGCCAGTTGTGGTCTTCTGAGTTTATCACCCTCTGGTGTCTGAGGAAGGTTCACTCTTGAGAGTTGAAGGATGTATTAGTATTCTCTCTACTTCCTGTTCCTGTTTATGTTCCATGAGCCTTAGATAAAGAGGTTTTACTGTAGATGTATCACTTAGGGCTGCACATCTTTCAGACATACATTCTCTAAGAGGGGCCAGTTGTGGAACTCTTTAATCGTCTCTATTTGTCTTCAAGAGAAGCTTCTTTGATGAGTAGTGTTCTGGATACTTGTTGAGATAGTATGCAGGACGCTGGGAAGCAGCTCAGGAGACCAAAGGCGAGGTGCGGGTGAGGATGGCCTGTGGAGGGTCTAACAAACTCAGCTGGAGAACTGGGCTGGTCTGGGTGCAGGGGATCAGGACTCAGTGGGCCCATCTTGACTAACAGGGTAGTCCAGAGATCTGAGGCAGAAAGAGAAGTAGTGAGCCTGGCCTCACGGCTAGAGAGGGGGCATTGCCACAAGACAGTGGAGCTGCTCAGGGTACAGGGGAATCTCAAGGTAGTTTAAGGAGTTGAACACAAAGGGTTTTAATCATAGAAGCGGGATGGTGGCTACATTGTGTGGGTAGGTTGCCATGGAGAACAAACACATCTGGTTTCACCCCTAGTGTCTCACATTGTTTATAAATAACACATCTCTTCCTTCCGGTCATTTCTCTAAGAAAGACATAGAGCCTTGTTTGTGAAACACCTTCAAAGTTCTTGCCTTTGTAGTAATATTGTAGTTATCCATTCCTTCACAGACAAGGTCCTCTGTGGGCAAAGCTACTCCTGGGTCCTACACTCAGCAGAGGCCATACTTTGAATCTCTTACCATGCAGCTCTCTGTCTATATTCTTCTATATTCGTCTTTTTTGATACATCTGCAGATTTAGAATTCTTGCTTATTGTATCACAGAGGAATCTTTTAGTTACAGATGGCAGAAAAATCAGCCCAAGTTAAAAGGAGGAGAGGGAAGTAATTGTTGCTTAGTATTAAACCATCCATACTGAGCAGCTGGTTTCAAGCATGGCTGAACCCGGGACTCAGAATTCATCACTGGAGTCGAGTCTTGGCACTGGATAGCATTTAAGAGAAGGCACCATTTTCAAGCTCCTTTTGTGACTCCCTCCCTCTTCACGTCTCATGTCACTACTGCACTAGAGCCAGAGAGAAATGGTTCTGCATTTTTACCATAATGATAAATGTCTTGAGTTTTATGATCATTGATTTTGAGATTGGTGTCATGATAGGATTTTTCTGATGCAGTTAGGTACCCTGCCCCAATCTTGTCATTTGGAATGATTTCTAACTAAATCATCTAAACCAGACAGATATAAGGCAAAAGAAGATCTAGCCCACTTCACTTAGAAAAAGGGATGATTTTTTGCTTTAAAGAAAGTTTGTTGATGTATTCTGTTTTCTAAGATTTCCTGCTAAAGATATCCTCCAAGTTCCCTAAAAACTCCAAGGTCACCCAGACATTCTGGAACCCTATGGACTACCCTCCTATCCTCAACATCTATTGATTGATAGTAACAAGTATTTCTAGCACTCTGTTCCATATGACTCCCTGATCAATATCCATTACATTGACTACTGGGTACAACCAGTGAAACTGACTTACCAAACACATGTATATGGGAGCATATTCACATAATACCTGTGCATATATTTAAGTATAGTATACATATATTCTTTAACATCTATCTTTTCCCCCCCTCCTTTTCTCTATCCTTTCCCTCCCTCCTCTTCTCTCTTCCTTCTTTCCTTCTTTCCCTTCCCTTCCCTTCCTTTCTTCCTTCTTTCCTTCCCTCCTTCCTTCCTTCTTTCATTTTTATGAATATGGCTAGAACTCTGATTCTTTGGCATTTTAGACAAATTCCTTGACTGAACTGCATCCTCGGCTTGTGGTTTATATGACACCTGAGAGAAGAGATCTCAGCTTTAGGATAAGTGGAATATTTAATAAGTGACTATTATAATCTTCTGTTTTAGAAATACATTTTATATCAAAAGCTAGAAACCCCAGCTGTCAGTGATTTAAACACTCACAACTTTAATTCTTGTTCTCATAAAATATAGACAACCTGGGGATGGTTTCACAAGCTATTTAGTAACTGGATATCCAGAAGAGGTATGGTATCACACATGTATGGTCCCAGAACTCTGAAGATAAAGGCAGGAAGATCAGAAGTTCAAGGTCATCTTCTATAACATAGTGAATGTCAGGCCAGTCTAGGATACATGAAACTGTCTTACAAGGCAAATCTGCTTCATGCTCACGGAAATGCTACCCACCATCGATGTAGGTGGTCTCCAGGTAACTGCTGCTTGGGGAGTGCCTGAGCACACACTGGACAATGCTGGCAGATAGTCCATGCCTCACACTCTCCCTCTTCTAGAGAAAGGCTTAGTCTCCACCGAGACTTGCCTGAGTCTACTGTCTGGCTTCCTGTCAGCCCAAGTTGACCATGCAGCCATGTAACAGTATCCTTTGCTAATTGGAGTTGCTTGAGTTCTTCTGTCATGAAAGTCTGCTGTTTTTCATAGCTGACTATCATCGTATGGTTCAAGGTTTTAATGCCAATCCCCTTGCTTGCCAGAAAGCATAAGGATGAAAAGAAGACTGCAACTTCCCTGTTCCACTGTAGTGATGCCGTCCAAACATCTACACCCATCTCCCTTTGCCCCTTTGATCATAATTGCCCACAGCACTCAGTTTCATGGATGAATGTTATTTTCATTATTATTTCAGGAGGTCATGTGTCTAGGAAAACAGGAAAATTCAGTGATTGTAGAACAGGGGGAAATTTCCAGATACTGTTAGAAATCTGTATATCTCATCCACAATTAACTAATCTTTTTTAAATTTTTTAAATTTATTCTTGTATGTGTATGAATGTATTGTCTGCATGTAGGTTTGTGCACTCGTGTCGTGCAATGCCTTGGAGGTCAGAAGAGGGCATTGGATTCCCCTGGAACTGGAGTTAAAGACAGCTCTCAGCCGCCATGTGGGTGCTGGGGATTGAACATGGGTCTTCTGCAAGAGCAGTTGGTGCTCTTAACCACTGGGCCATCTCTCCAGCCCCCATAATTAACTAATCTTATAATGGAAAGAAGGCCTTGGAAAGAAAATAATTCCTTTAAAGCTTTTCAAAAGGAGTTGGAATCTAAGAAACAAAATTAATTAACTAACTAATGCCTGGTATTGTTTTTGTTTTAATTTTCAAATAGTGATGAGTTAATACCTAGAAACCATGATGCTTATTCTGAAAGGAGGCAATATTTTTCCTAATTTCTGTTGGTGTTCTATTCTCTCCTTCCATTGTGAATGCATTTTTGTCTATTTCTTTCTTTGTCCCTGCGTAGGAACTGCCTATGTTCAAATATCTAACTTCATTGGCTGGAAATTTTCTATCTCCTCTCTAAATTCTGAAAATACAGTTTATATAAATTGTACAATTAATTCATCAAACAGGTACATACTGAGCATCTACTAGATATTGGGTAACATTCTAGGAGATGAAGGGGAGAGCATCGATGAATAAATTAGACATGGTTTTTAAGTGTAGACTAAAAATGACTAATTAAGTGATAATGTATATTATACACTGGCATGTACTGGAATCAAATATAGCAAAGTCTTGGAAACCGGGAGTACTAGGAATGAGTTCTTGAAATTTTAAAATAAGTCATCCCATGCCAATAAGTGGGTATTAAAATACATTAGCAAGGAAGTAGGCCATACAGAAATATAGGAAGATAACATTATAGGCCAAGGAACTGGGGTATATCTGTGTTGAGGTGGAAGCAGGGTTGCTTCCTTACAGTCAGTGAAGTCTTTGTACAGCTTTACAAGGGTAATCAAAGGGAAGATAAGGTCCAAGCACAAATCATAGTTATATAGGAATCTAGTTAGCACCTTGTCTTTTTTGTCTAGGACAGATATTTAGCTTTGTGAATGTCTTAAACAGAAGAGGGAGAGCGTCTGTTTTAAGTTTTAGAAAATCCTTTCTGAAACTATTGAAGTCCAATTCTAGAGGAGAATACATAGAAGCAAAAAGAACATTTGGAGTCTGCTTTGGAATATACTGAGATAATACCCAGAATATGACTCAGATTCACTTCAGGGACTGTAGATGAGGATCACTGTATTGCAGACAGATTGGATATGGTATGTGACAGAATTGGCAGGACTCAAAACCTAGACTAGTGTTGGCAGGACAGAGCTGTGATCTGGCAGAGATGGCTGGATGATGAGAGTCTGGAGATGAATCTCAGCGTTCCAATGTATTTGAAGTCTAAGTGGAGATGTCAAGCAGTTGAATGGGATTAATTTAAGGATAATGGGCTTTTTCTGGGAAGACTGATATCAAAGGTAGATTTTTTAATTTTTAATTTTTGCTTTTTTCAGAATGCTAACCATATGAATCAAAGGAAGAATTGGTTATTTTAAATAAGGACAAATAGCTCAACAATATGCTTTAGGGTGCTGTTCAGAGGAGCAGTCTTCAAAAAGGAGCATAAATACCTTGATTACAGAAAAACAAACAAACAAACACTGCTTTTGGATACAGACGCTAGTAGGTTGAAGGCCAGTATGGAGCAGACTTGCAAGTGTTCTTCATGCTTTATCTTTAATAAATTTCTCATTAAACTATTAACATTATGTTCATATGTTGAGAATACAAAACTTTCCAGGCCAGAACACTTGTTTTATGTATTTCAGGGATCTATTCAGCAAACCAATAATAATCATTTTTTAAAATTTGATAAGTAATATGGAAACTTTGCATTATCAGAAAATAACTCTTTGTAGAACTTCAAATCAGAAAGATGCTTGTATAAAATCTCAAGTATAATAGTTACTAGGTAAAGAAATTCCTTTTATGGGGCTGGAGAGATGGCCTAGTGGTTAAGGGCACTGACTGCTCTTGCAGAGGACCCGGGTTCGATCCCCAACACCCACATGGCAGCTGAGAAGCGTCTGTAACTACAATTCCAGGAGAACTCCAGTTCCAGGGGGATCCAACACCCTCTTCTGACCTCTGCCGCATTGCACGACACGTGTGCACAGACCTGCATGCAGACAGTACATTCAAATAAATAAATAAATAAATAAATAAATAAATAATTTTAAAAAGAAATTCCTTTTATTTACTTATTTATTTTTTAATTTGGATTTTTGTGTATTTCATAACATACATTTTTTTGGTCTTTTTTGAAAAAGCATCTCCATGTAGCTCTGGCTGTCCTGGTACTCACTTTGTAGACCAGGTTGGCCTTGAACTCACAGAAATCTCCCTGCTTCTGCCTCTCAAGTACTGGAATTAAAGGCATGCACCACCATGCCCAGCCAATAACATACATTTTAATCATATTTAGACCAACCCCTGTCTGTACCTCCCATAAACTCCCCACAGGATTGTAAATATTTGTCTTATATAAGGTCTGTAAAGTTAAGTTTGTGTACCCAGTCATCTCTTAGTGTAAAATCATCCATGGGAGCCTGTTCAGCCTATCTAGACCTGAAAAAGATCACCTCTCCCTCACCTAGCAGTGATCAGCTGCCAATAGTCCCTCAACTAAGGTTGGAGCCTCCTGCCCATTTTCACAGTTCTCTGCTGGTTTTTATCTGATTGAGTTTGTATGGGTCTTGTGCATGCTGACACTATTACCAGAAGTTCTTATGAGCAAGGTTCCAAGAGCCTGCAAGACTCAATTTGCTTATTGGCCATGCTCCTCTGGTCATACACATGCATCCTGGCTCTTACCATCCCTCACCTCCTGTATTAGTCACTTTTCTGTTGCTGTGATAAACCACCATGAGCAAGGGAACTTATAAAAGGAAGAGTTTATTTGAGCTTATGATTGACAGTTCCAGGGAATCAGAGTCCATCGTGGCTGGAAGCATGGTGGCCGGGGCTGGAGCAGCAAGCCGAGGGTCACATCTCACAATGAGCACAGGAAGCAGAGAGAGAGAGAGGCTAGAGACCTCAAGGCTTGATAAACTCACTAAGCTTGCCCCCAATAACGTACTTCCTCCAGCATGGCCACACCTTCTAAGACCTCCAAGAACAGTGCCACCAACTGGAGATAAAAAAAAAAATGTTTGAATACTTAAAGCCTATGGGGGGACACTCTCATTCAAACCACCACATTCCACTCCCTGGCCCCCATAGGCCATATAAAATGCAAAATGCATTTAGTCCAACCTTAAAAGTCCCCTTAGTCTTTACCAGTCTCAATTCTATTCAAAAGTCTATCATCCAAAATCTCTTCTGAGACACAGGCCAATCTCTTAACTGTAAGCTCCTGTAAAATCAAAAGGCAAATTACATACTCCCAACATACAGTGGAACTGAATACACATTCCCATTCCAAAAGGGAGGAATAGAGGCATAGTGAGGAAATACTGGACCAAAACAAGACCGAAAACCAGCAGGGCAAATACCAAATCCAGAAGCTCCATGTGCGACTTCTGGGACTTGTCTTCCAGGGCATAGATGGCTCAGCTCTTCCAGCTTTGCTTGCAACATACATCTCTTTCTTAGGCTGGTACCGCTTCCTGTATGCAGCTCTGCTTGGCAAATATCTCACAGCTCTGGCATCTAGAATGTCTTCTTGGGGTCTCCGCTGGCAACCAGGCTTCACATTCACAGCTTCACGAAATGGCCTATCAGGGCCTTCTTTATTCAGGGACGCCCCTGCTGCACTCTGCCTGGCCTCTGTGGCTCTCTGAAACTGTGGAGGAAGAACTGATGACCTCTTCACTCTTGCAAACTTCATGCCTCTAAAGCCAGCACCACGTGAATGAAATTGCCGAGTTTAGCTACAAGTTCGGGATGTACTCTCTCCTACTTTAACCACATTTGCAAATTCTCTCTGCCCTGGACTTGTTGGAGTAGAAAACACTTTCAGTATTTTCCTTTCAAAAATTGGAGGCTTAGCTGGGTGTGGTCTTGCCCTGAAGGTACTGATTCTGTTGTTTACTTGTAAATCTCCAGGCCCCTCCTTAATCACTTTAATTCCACTTTTTCCATTGTTTACTTGTAAATATCTAGGCCTCTCCTTAATCACTTTAATCTCTTTATGAAAAAGAACCTCTCCTTCACATGCCTTGGCCCCACCTTTAATCTTCCTAGAGCAGTTTTCAGATCCAAACTGTACATTCTGCATTTCTTTCTACCCCATCTGCTCTTCTTCACTGTAGATCTGTACAATATTCACCATTAAGAGCCACACCACCATTTCTACATTAGGCTGTCTTGAAATATCCTCCACCAAAGACATTAGTCCATTGTTTTTCAACTAAGCATCAGGCAAGCATTTGGGCTGTGGGCAAACTTCTGCCAGCCTCTTTATCAAAATATCCCAGTTGCTGCCTAAGTCTTTATTTTCCTCTGGAACTACATTTTTTTTGCAGCAATGCTTTCTTCCAGGCTTCTACTAGAATGGCCTGTTAAGCTCTGCTTATAGTAGTCAACAGCTTTTTTAGCCCAAAGTTCCAAAATCTTCCACATTTCTCGAAACATCCACATGGTCAGGTTCTTCACAGCCAACAGCCTACTCTCTGATACCAAAAACTGTATTAGTCACTTTTCTGTTGTTGTGATAAAACCACCATGAGCAAGGGAACTTATAAAAGGAAGAGTTTACTTGAGCTTATGATTGATGGTTCCAGGGAATCAGAGTCCATTGTGGTGGGAAGCATGGTGGCCAGGGCTGGAGCAGTAAGCCAATGGTCACATCTCACAATGAGCACAGGAAGCAGAGAGAGTGAGAGGCTGGAGACCACAAGGCTTGTTAAACTCACTAAGCTTGCCCCCAGTAACGTACTTCCTCCAGCACAGCCACACCTTCTAAGACCTCCAAGAACAGTGCCACAAACTGGAGACAAAATGTCTGAATACTTAAAGCCTATGGGGGGACACTCTCATTCAAACCACCACACCTCCTTTTCTGCAATGGTCCTGGCTGGGTGGGTTTAATAAAGGAGTCCTTTTCAGGAACACACACTCTGTATTCTCTTGTTCTTTGTATTTTTGGCAGTTGTGGCCTTTTGCATTCATCGCTGTCTGTTACTTGAAGAAGCTTTGGTGATGAGAGATGAGTGATTCATTAATATTCTCTGGATCCTTCCCACCACTATGTTCGTGAGCCTTAGTTATAGAGGTTCCATTGTTGATGCAAGAAATTCTTTTTTTATACTTTTTTTTCATTTTTAACAATAAATAATAATTTATGAGTACAAGCATCCTTCATGTAAAACCAATTTGCAAGCAGTTGTGCCCAAACCCACATAGTCCATGGACCCATGTGGGACCCCACCATCCAGCTGGGGGGGCTTGTATGTTCAATTAAGTTGATCAGATTATTGTCCAGACTATATTGCTTCAGCTTTGTCATTCACCCCAATCACAGCCCTTACATTCTATCACTCCCCCTCTTCAGCAGATTGTTCCCTAGGCTTAGAAAAGGGGCACAGGTGGACAAGGAGCAAAACAGTTTACTTTCTCTGAAGCTGTTGTCTTGGACTCTGGTCAATTCTGGCTGTTTCCTTTCATGGGCTGACAGTTTGTCCATGAGTAACCTTTCAATCCTACTAATGAAGCACAAGTAATTAGATATATAGGTATTTAAACAGTACTAATTGTTATGGTAGGTTACTTTGGTATAGACACAGATGTTTGGATGGTATGTTAATCCATGAATTAC
>VZQC01005910.1:639759-686977 GCA_009823505.1 Rhizomys pruinosus
TTAACATTTTCTGTAAAATATGCCCCCCACCCAGGGCTTACTGTGGGCTTATAACATCTCCTAACCACTAGAGATGTAAGCTTGTGGCATTAGCCGTGGGTATTTCTCCAAGGAGAGAGCAATATAGCCAATTAGATTGGGATATACCCGCATATGGCTGCCACTGATGCGCAGTATTTCCAGGCAGGTGAGTTTAGTTGGTCTGACGGAGGCGAATTGCTTGACTCAAGGAGCCTATATTTTCTTTATTGGTTTAGTGGCCTTTGGTAGACACTCTCTGGAATTCCAGAGACCAACTGTACATTTGCAAGTGCGGTCTCAATGCATCTTTCCCATGCTTACATCAGGTGCTTCGACAGCAGGGCCTTATCAACTCTTCTTCTTGCAGTATCCCAGTTTACAGGAAGAAGCCTTTCCCTTTTGGGGGGGGGGCTTGGATCCCTGGCCAACATCTCCTTGGTAGAATAATCCATTGCTTGATATCAGAGCTCTCTGTATTAATGTATTTTGCTTAGTGCATAGCTTAAGGAGACTTTAGTATTCTTTTGGTTCTGAATAGAGAATTAATCCTTTTCACAGGTTCCTATGTCAATTAGTCAATTAAAGAACTGAGTTTTAGGTTTTATAAGAGATTACCTCTATAACAGTTAGCTCCAATTTACGTTAGAGAACGACTCATCTCATCATATTTCTCCTTGTCCTATGGGTGGAGGTAAGGAAGTCTCTCATATAAAACTTTGTGGCACACTAGAAAGTAAGGTTTCATTAGGACTCATTAAAATTTGTTACAAGTAGGATCCACCGAGGGGTTTGATGTCTGTAGCAATTTGGGGCATTTTTCCTTTCAATGTTCAGACAGAGCAAACTTCTGCTGGCACTTTCCTGGTACCTCCTACAAGAATGCAAACGTTTCTCAGCCATTAAGTTGGTGATCATTTTTGACCTGTTTGGAACATGCAAATCTTTTCCGTAGTTAGTTTTAAGATTTGAATTTGCAAGGTTTTGGACAAAAAAGGTTTCATATCTTATCTGTATCCCCTTTATTATTTTATGTTTTGTTTTTTTGACCCACAAGTCTCAAAAGGACTGTTGTATTACACATACCTACAGGCTGGAGTCAAGGCACAGATTTCATCAAATTCACCCATGCTGTTTTGGGTGAAGGTATGTGGTTAACTTGGGAAACAAACTATAATTTTTAAGTTAAATCATCATACAGGTAAAAAGAGAATGCTACAAGGTGATACTGTACAACAGAAAGATTATAGAGACATTTGTATGTGTCAATCCCAAAGTAATTGTTATATAGATTTTAAGTAAACAAATGTGGACAACAATTTATATTTCCATGACCTCAGGTGCATTTACTTTTTTATCAGAACTTTAAAATAATGTCTCTTAATATACACAAATTTACTTTTATTTGTCCTAAAACACCATTGTAACCTGTAGAAGAGTCTGGAAAAATCTGATACTTTTGAACTCACGTCAATTAAACATACATTAATGAATATAGACTCCTGTCCCTCTCCCACCCTCCCACCCCTCCCCCACCCCTCTGATTCACCTTTCAGTCAGTTTTTGATGTAGATCTTTCTTGTTGTTCTTTTAAAATGCATCCCCTCTCCACGAGAATAATTTTATAACTGGGTTATTAGTGCTAGCATCCACAATATGAGGGATATCCATTTATTTTTTTTTTTTTTTTTTGTGTTACTTCACTTAATATATGTCTTCTAGCTCCATCCATTTACCTGCAAAGTTCATGATGCTGCTTTCTTTACTGCTTTCATAGAACTCCATTGTGACCACATTTTTTCTATCCACTCATCAGTTGAGGGACATTTGGTTGGTTCCAGCTTTTTGTTATTGCGAACTGAGCTGCAATAATATAGTGTGCATGTATTCTGCACTTAGATGTGTCCTCATGGGTATATCCATGAGTGGTATGACTAGGTCCAATGGCAGGCTCACTTTTGAGTCTTCTAGGGTTCTCCACACATGCTTTCAAGTGGTCGGTACAAGTCTACATTTTTTTTCTTTCCTCCTCCTTGTTTATGGAGTATTGACTTGTCTAGGTTTCAGGCTTTCAATTTTGTTTATATATTGGATATTGGAAGCCTAAGTCACTCTTCTCTTCCTGTTCTGAAGGTTCTCCAAAAGAAAGTCCACTTGGATTCTCACCAATTCCCAGGGGGGTGGGGATATTCCTGCCCTAGCCTGAGCCCGAGTACTTTCCTGAGTGGCTTCCGGCCTCCTGCACCTCTGGAGCCAGCCCACACCAAGCTGCAGAGGCACCAATCCAAACCCAAACCCAATCCTCTGGTCAAGCTGCAAAGGTGAAGTGTGTCCCCCCCAGACAGCCAACCCCCACAAAAGGGCTCAGAGTCACGACCTCCTTCCTGCAGTCCTGGAGACAGTCCACCCCAAAATGTACCTGCCTGAGTGACTTCCAGCCTCCTGTGCTTCTCGATGCAAGAAGCTCTTAATGAAGTGGAATTTATCGGTAGATTGTGAAATTATTGAGACTAAACACTTAGGCTTTTTTGGGGGGGTCTTTCAAGACAGGGTCTCCCTGTAGCCCCAGCTGTTCTGGAACTCATTGTGTAGACCAGGCTGGCCTTGAACTCACAAAGATCCACCTGCCTCTGCCTCCCAAGTCCTAGGATTAAAGGCGTGCAGCACTAAACTGGCTTTCTTCCGTTATTTTTTATTTTTATTTATTTATTTTTATGTGTATGAATGTACTGTCTTCATGTAGGTTTGTGCACCCATGTCGTGAAATGCTGCGGAGGTCAGAAGAGGGTGCCAGATTTCCCTGGAACTGGAGCTAAATACGGTTCTCAGCTGCCATGTGGGTGCTGGGGATTGAACCTGGGTCCTCTGCAAGAGCAGTCGGCCCTCTTAACTGCTAGGCCATCTCCCCAGCCCCTCTTTGGCTTATTTTTAAAGGTCCACACTTCTTGATGTGTTTTGCTTTTAAATTTTCTCATGAAACAGGAAATACATGGCAAAGTCAAAGAATGTATGTGCAGAAGGTCAATGGTATATAATTAAAGACAGGGGAGATGTGGCACACTGAAAGAGGGAGGACTTCATCTTTAATCATCATGGTCTCTGTGTTAACTGCAGTTCTGACTTATCATCTGTTCCTTGTCTACTTCTCTAATTTTAACAGTGCATACATTCTTCATCACTACACTTCAACATTATCCATCTTCGAACTTCACAGGAATGGAGTCACTTTGTATTTTTCAGTGAGGTTGTTCTCTACAGCAACTTAAAATCGAAGTCTGGAATTTAAACTTTAATTTTTGGCAATAATATTTTATGTAGTATTTTCATTTGATGTTGAACAAATTGCTGTCATTCCCAAGCTGTCAGACTCCTCACACGTGATATTTCAATATTTGTGCCTGGTGTTATGATCGAATCCAGATAACTTACTATCTGCTCAAACTTTCATCATTTCATTTTGGTGAAAACACTCAAAACCCGTTCTTCTGGAATTAAAATATATTTACTTTTAATTATGTGTGTGTGTGTGTGTGTGTGTGTGTGTGTATACTTGAGTGCAGGTACCTGCACTGAGGCCAAAGAGTTACAGGTGCTTGTGAGCTGCCTTGCATGGATACTGAGACCAAGTCCTCTGCAAGAGCACTATGTGCTCTTAACCACTGAGCCATTCCCCCAGCCCACTTCTGGCTGTTTTGTATGTTAAGTGCATTACCTACAGTTGCTTTGGGCAGTCAAACTCCTTTGCTCATTTCTATCTAACAGCCAGTCAATACCATTGATGGCCCTTTCCACATCTCTCCTCCATACCCCGACTCTTCAAGCTTCTGTTAAGCCCCATTCTACTCTACTATTATACAAGATCAAAACCTTCAGACTCCACATATGAGTGAGATCACACAGCTTAATGATCAAACTGGCTCTGAACAGGAGGCCTTGGCATTGAAATGCTGCTTTTGATTCTCTGCTGTGTATGAGTCCTTTGGTTCAACTCTGTTTGTTTACTTGGTTCTCCTCCATCTTGTGCATGTCAGTCATAATACAACACAACAGTGTTTTAAATTCTTTTTTCATCTTCCTTATTTTCTCAGACTGTGCAACTAGTCGTGGAAATAAAAGTAATGTATGAAAGTTTTCATCAGTAGTTCTCTTTAAATTATATTTTCAAACACCCTTGAGAGTTTCCATCTCCCAACTCATTTCTTTCTTTTCTCATTCTTCTTATTCGTTTTTTTTTTTTTTGTTTTTGTTTTTAATTTTTTTTTTTTTTTTTTATTGGTTTTCTTTTTGAGACAGGGTCTCCCCCCCTGTATCCCCATCTCTTTCCGTAAACTCAACTGTGTAGACCAGACTGGCCTTGAACTCACAGAGATCCTCTTACCTCTGCCTCCCAAGTGCTAGGACTAAAGATGTGCACCACCACACCCAGCCCAAACCATTTCTTCACTTTTAATCACTATTTACTTCTTTAATATTCACAATAGAGGGCTGGAGAGATGGCCTAGTGGTTAAGGGCACCGACCGCCCTTACAGAGGACCCAGGTTCGATCCCCAGCACCCACATGGCGGCTGAGAACCGTCTGTAACTCCATTCCAGGAGAACTCCAGTTCCGGGGGAATCCGACACCCTCTTCTGACCTCCGCAGCATTGCACGACATGGGTACACAGACCTGCATGCAGACAGTACATTCATACGCATACGGAAATAAATAAAAATTAATAAAATAAAATAAATATTCACAATAGAAATACCCTTTGCACGAATGTTTCTATTTTCAGAAACTCAATACATTAAATAAATTAAGCATTATATGCATAGCTGTATATTCATTTACTATTACCACGTAGAGGTTTATATGGAAATAAGAAGAAATAAACTCTAAATTTGTCTCAAAGCCCAAATACTAATTTGTCTCGAATTATCATTGCGTGATTTTATTTTATACCAGATGCAAATTGATTTCATGACTAACAAGAACAAACTGGACAGACAGTGCCCTTCCTCAAGTCTTTGCTGTGGGCCTGGTGAGATGACTCTGTAGATAAAGCCACTTGCTGCCGGTCCTGAGGACCAGAGTTTGATCTCCTGTGCCCACATGGTGGAAGGACAGAGCCTCCTGCTCCAAGTTTGGCTTTGATTTTCACATGTGCACTCATGGGTGTGTGCATGTACATAAATAAGTGTAATAAATGATTTTAAGAGTCTTTGCTTTCACTTACATAGCATCACACAGATTTCCTCCCCCAGTGTTTATAAACTATTGGATTATGAGAGTAAGGGCTCCATTTTTTCCAATTTCAAATAGAATACTGATGCAATCCTTGTTATTTTGAAGAGAGTCTAAGGCTCCTTTGCTACCATACATGTAGAAAAAAATCACAAATTACCATTGTAGAGGAATTGGCTTGGTTCAGACTTCCATGCACCCTCCCCCTGAATTCAAATATCCCCTATCTGCATAAGTAAATCTCTCTAGATGAACATTGAAGAATATTTAGCATACATATATTTCATCCAAAATTAGCAGCCAAGAAAAACTTTAAGTTTGTATCTATATGAAAAATAATCAAGCCATTATAGTAATTAAGAACTTTCTTCTTTTCTCCTTAAATTATACAATGTGAAATATCCTTTTTCTGCCAAGACACTTATTGAGTGAATTTGCAAAGCACAAGTATTCTTTTCTCTTCCCATAAGGATGATTTATAATGTTATTTTTATTCTTGCAAGAAGTTGCATTCCTGTTGGCATTGTGAGTGTTAAATATAGAGCATCATTTGACAAGTCTTTGGGGTCTAGGCAGCCAGTAAATACAGTAATTAATGTGAAGATGTTAGCTGAAGTTACAATAGTCCATCAATGCTCTTCCTAGGACATTGTGGTGGTTTGAATGAGAAAGTCCTCCATAGGCTAATCTAGTTGCTTAATCCCTGGTGGCTGGTGGCACTATTCAGAGAGGTCATGGAACCCTTAGGAGGTGCAGCCTTGCTAGAGGAAGTAAATCACTGGGTGTAGCTTTTAGGGTTTATAATCTCACCCCGATTTCAATTCTCTCTCTCTGCTTCATGTTTGTGGTTTGCAATGAGATCAGCCAGGCTCCTGGTCCTACCACCTGCTGTCACGAGTCCCCACCATTATTGACTCTGCCTCTAAGACACAATAAACCCTTTCTCCCATAAGTTGCTTTGGGTCATGGTGTTTATTACAGCAACAGTAAGTAACTAACACAGAAATAATTAAGGAAATCACATGAGATAGAAACTGTGTGTGCCTCCCTCTCCCTCCCTAAATTGCCCTTTGATACCCAAACTACCTTTGGCAAACAACACCTTAAATTCTGGCTTAAAGACACTCTTAACTAGTCAATAACTTATAAAAACTTATAAAACTTTGTCCCTAGGAAGATGTTCAATTTTTCATGGCTTTAATCCATTCTGGCATTTCCCTCTGAGTTCTTGAATATAATTATATGCATAATTTGTATATAATTATATACAAATAAAAGTCTATATTTGTTGGTTTTTTTTAAATTTTTGGTCTTTTCGAGACAGGGTCTCCCTGTAGCCCCAGCTGTCCTGGAATTCTCTCTGTAGACCAGGCTGGCCTTGAACTCACAAAGATCCGCTTGCCTCTGCCTCCCAAGTGCTAGGATTAAAGGCATGTGCCACCACGCCCAGCTAAAAGTCTGTATTTGTAAACCTCTCTCTCTCTCTCTCTCTCTCTCTCTCTCTCTGTCTACACACACATACATATATTGCACATAATAGTTTTAATGTTCTGGAAGTAATGAAAAATAGTTTTCAATTAAGGTAAGGTTTGAACATTTTCCTCCAATAACTCAGAAATCAGTTGTAATGGTTAAATCTTGGTTGTCAATTTGAATAGATCAAGAATCAAGGTAAAGTCAGTGCATACTTCTATGAGGGACCTCCATGATCAGATTGTTTAAGGTGGGAAGAACCAGTACCTACATGTGTAACCTAGAAGAAAGGACCTAGAAGGAAACTTTGCTTTTTGCCTGCGTGCCTTTGCTCTTTCTGGTAGGCACAGCTACCCTGTTGTGGTGACATTCCTTTGCTGATGTTAGAGTCAGCTTTGTCAGGCTTTCAACATAGACTGAAGACCAGAAGCTCCCCCAAACTCTCCAAGTCCACAGCCCCTGGTTGGGAATGTTGGACAACCAGCCTGTTGAATTGAGAACTACAAGATTTTCAGCCACTCCAGTGTGAGACAGGCATTGTGGGATTCTCCATATCATAGCATGAAGCTAATCTAATCAATGCCTTTTTAATGCATAGTCCTTCTAGACTTTCTGTTCCTCTAGGGAACCCTGACTAATAAGGAAATTTGTGATGGAAATCTTCCCAGATTATAAAGAAACCAACATGATACTCCACTACAACTCTTGCTGTTATGTTCTACATTCCCCTTCCAATTAGAATCTGCAAATTACAACAAGGAAGGTAGGGTATTTTAAATAAATATAGCACACTATAAAAAGGGATCTTCTGGGGAGGAGCAATGGAGAGATGGTTCGGTAGTTTATGGGCATGGTCTGCTTTTGCAAGGGACCTGGGGGTGGGAAGGGTGGGCATGGATATGGGAATGAGTCTAAATTTGATTAAGAAATGTTGTATGAAATGTGCTCAATAAAAATTAACTTAAAAATATTTTAGAAAAAAAAAAAATATATATATATATTTGGGCCTTTCTGAGGCAGGGTCTCCTGTCTCCCCGTAGCCCCAGCTAGCCTGAAACTCAGTACATAGACCAGGCTAGCCTTGAACTCACAAGACATCTGCCTGCCTCTGCCTCCTGAGTGCTTGGATTAAAGGCATGTGCCACCACAATTTTAACAACTCTGGTTGTATTTCACAAACAATTGTTCTAACCTCTATCCACAAATTAGTACATTATATTTGTCTTCTTGCTCTTTGAGGCTTGAAATATGGTCATAACTGTCCTACACTCTATAGACATATTTGTGTATAGCTATTATGGATCTATACGTATATATTTAGCTGGTATTCGCATCATTGTGATATTTTGGTATAGTATAACTCATTCTTTTCCTACTTTTCCACACTGTCCTCATTTTTTTTCTTCTTTAGCTATCTAGTGAGCAAACCAGCGACTGCCAATGATGTTTAGTGTGATGGCTAAACTTGGTTGTCAACTTGACATACCTGGGAAAAGGGAACATCACTTGAATGCTTTCCTCCATCTGATTGGTCGGTGGGCCTGTCTGTTGGGCTCTTTCTTAACTGCTAATTGATGAAGGAGGGTAGGATGTGGGTGGTGCTTTTCCTAGACAGGAAAGCCTGGGCTCCTTAAGGAAGGTAGCTGAATGTGAGCTTGGGAGCAAGCCAGTAAGCATTGTTCCTCCATAGTTTCTGCTTCAGTTTCTTGTTTGTGTTTCTGCCTTGGATTTCCTCAGTGATGGCTTGGGACCTTGTCCTGTTTATCATTATCTTTCTATTGCTGTGATAAAACATTCTGACTTGAGCCAGGCGAGGTGGTGCACGCCTTTAATCCTAGCACTTGGGAGGCAGAGACAGGCGGATCTTTGTGAGTTCAAGGCCAGCCTGGTCTACAGAGTGAGTTCCAGGACAGCTGAGGCTACAGGGAGACCTTGTCTCAAAAAGACCAAAAACAAAACAAAACAAAAACATTATGACCAAAACCAACTTGGGGAGGAAAGATTTTATTTAGTTTCTATATGCCAATCACAGTTCATCATGGAAAAAACTCAGGGCAGAACCTGGAGCCAATAACTGAAGCACAGACTATGGAGGAAGCTGATTAGTGTATTACTCTTCTATCCTGTGCTCCATAGCCCAAGACCACCTTCCCAGGGGTGGCACCACCTACAGGGGGCTGAGCATCCCACATCATTCAACAACAAAACTTCAAGGACATGACAAAAGGCCAGTCTGAGAGGGGAAATTCCACAGCTGAGGTTCCCTCTTCCCAGGTGTGTCAAGTTGACAGCTGAAGCCAACTGTGACAAACCTGTAAATTGAAATAAACTCTTTCCTCCCCAAGTTGCTTTTCATCATGGTGTTTATCACAGGAACAGAAACTAAATGAGAGCATGTGGCTATTGCACACAGACATGTGTTTCATTCAAAGTGAGACAGATTACAATTATAAAATATAAAATATAGTTGAAGGGCTAATCAAAAAATAATAAAGTACAATAGTTGAATCATGATTTCTACATTGATTACATCTTTAAAATACAATATTTAAAGTCCAGATGTCTCAGTATAACTATTACAATTTACTCTACCTATTTTCTTACTTTAAATAATGGAGACCACATCACTTAAACATATTTTCATGTGCATTGTACATTTACTAAATAGCACATCATTTATTTATTTGCCTCTGGCATATTCTGATATTTCAAATTAATCCTATTTATTTATCCCTCAAAAATATGCCTTTAAAATTTATATTTGTTATTATTATTGTATTTGTGCATGATGTTTGTGTGTAGTGGGTATGGCATGCAAGTATCAGGGTTCCAGCATGTATGAGAATAGAGCACAACTTTCAGAGGTAGCTTCTGTCCTACTTTTACATGGATTCCAGAGATCAAACTCAGATTGGCAGGCTTTGCAGCCAATTCTTCACCAAATGAGTTATATTACAGGTCCAAGTTTTGTTTATATATATGAGACTAAATTAATATATATCAACATAAGTCCCTACAACTTTTTTTGGTTACATCATCATAAAAGAAGATTACTGTAGTCACATGAAACTGAGGGTGGCAGTGAATTCTGGACCAGGTTCTGTTGCATGTATCATGACTATCAAGGGCTGACCTTTAATCTCTCAATCTGGATTCAGTACCCTCATCATGAAAATCAACTTTAGCCAAATCAACAACAAAGAATAATAAAATAAGCAGCGACTAGGAAGACAAAACAAAAAACACTATAAAAAGTGGTTGCATAATTCAGATTTTTAAGACCCTTTTTGATCCTAAGTTCAGAATATTGGGATCTGACATGGTTATATATCACAAAAATCACATCCCCTTCAGAGGAACAAAGGATTGGACTGCCGGAACATGGGGAGTGGTAGAGGCAGAACAGTATTAAGAAAGAAAGTACGTCCAAGGAAGGAAGTGGGCCAGAGCTGGGAAAATAGCCAGAGACTCAACCGTGTCTGTTCCCAATGTTTTGGCACCTGTATAGCTCTTCTGTACAGAGCACATTTCTTTGTGCATGCCCTATCTGTTCCATAGCAATCTTGATGGAGACTAAGGTTTTGAATTACCTGGAACTGGATTTAGGATGGTTGATGGCCACCGTGCGGGTGCCAAGAATCCAACTAGGGTTGTCTGCAAGAGAAACCAGTGTTCTTAACTGCTGAATCATCTTTCCAGTCCCTAATTATGCTTTTATATTATTGGCATAAATGTCCTCAAGCCTACTCACCTCCCTAGCTTCTGGTACTAACCATTCTACTATTCCTCATCAATTTCTGCAATACAAATATTTTCAAATTCTGCATATAAGTGATACAAGAACTTTCTTTCATTTTTGTTGTTTCTACTTTTTATTTAAATGCTCACTATATGTTTTCTTGAGGAGAAGGAGGAGCAGAAGGAGGAGGTGGCGGAAGAGGGGGAAGAGAGCAGGAAAGAAGAAAAAGAGGAGGAGGAGGAGGAGGAAGAAGAAGAAGAAGGTGAAGAAGAGGAGGAGGAGAAGACAAAGAGGAGGAGGAGAAGAGAAGAGAAGAAGAGGAGAAGAAGAAGAAGAAGAAGAAGAAGAAGAAGAAGAAGAAGAAGAAGAAGAAGAAGAAGAAGAATCAAGAGAGGAAACGAAAGAGAAGGAAGTAGAAGAGAAGGAAAGAGGTAATAACCTGTTACAGGTGTAGACTTGAGTCACTAAGGAAACAAAGGTTATTAGCATCATAAAATAATTCTTAGACACATCAAATTCTGCCTAGTCAACAGAAATCCACAGTAGAAGTTAAGAGAAGGACACAGGTGTAAGTTCCCTTCAGGTACCTTATCAGCACACAGAGCAGCAATCTGCATTGTGGGCAGTGATATGGACACGTCACTGGAGGCACTTTGATCTCAGAGCCTTCATCTTTGAACAGCAGAGCAATACTCTTATTTGCTTTTCTCTTGCTCAGGACCTAAAATTTGCTCTTAGTACACTCATAAAGTCATTGATTCCAATAGCTTCCTGAAGATCAAACACTGTAGGAGCATTTAAAAAATATAAAAGTAATATAAGTGTCATGTTTCTTCTGTTCAGAGCTGGGTAATACAGAAATAGAAGTTTACACTGAGAATTAATAATGGGAATCTTCCTCTGTGTGTGTGTGTGTGTGTGTGTGTGTGTGTGTGTGTGTGTGTGAGTTCAAATGTCAAGTATCTTGCTTTCCTTAAATGCTCTTAAAATTGTCTCTTGTTGAACCTGGATCTTGTCAGTTTGACAAGACTGGATGATCCACGAGCTTCAGACATCTTCCTGGCTCCACCCCTCCATGGCTGAAATTATAAACATGTGCCAACATGCACAACTTTTTATAGAAACTTGGGTCCTCGTGCTCATGCTTCAACCACTGTAGTAATGGAGCCATCTCCCTAGCCCACTGATGGAGAATTTCTGACTAATGAACTATGATGAGAATCAGTTGAAATGTGCAACTCTCTTTGACACAGCTTCTCTTTGAGGACTAGTAATCAGAGACTTTATTAAGCACTTACTGTGTGTTAGTCACACTACTTGGTTCTTCGTATGCACCACTTTATCCCATTCTTGTGAGAACATTATGATAAATTACTACTCTTTTCTCTAATTCACTGGTGAAGAATTTGGATAAGGATTTAAGTAATTAGCTTAAGGTCTACCTTTAATAACTTGTTGCAGGTTCTCAAGCCAGAAGGAAGCATTCAGTATATCTATATTGTACATAGAACAGAATCATTTGGAAAGCTTACTGGATCTAAGATCTATGTATGAGCCAGCATAAGGACCTCTCTGATTAAATGTCTTGGATGGGATCTGGTTATCTGATACAATTAGAAGTACCTGGAAGGATTCTGGTGTAAATAAGAATGTTAGAATGAATGATGTAATATCTATCGTACCCAAGGGTCGGTTTCCCTGCCACTGTGTTTCAGCAGGAGCCTTACTGCTCTTGGATCTGATTTCATGTTTCAAATACTTTATGAATGATGGGGAATCCTCCCTTTTTGGCAATGTGCTCAGCAGTTGCCTGGTTTATATGTTTCTTCCTCTTGGCAGAACTCAGTGTGCACAGACTGAGAACTGTATTGTTCACCAGCCTCGCTGTGTGGAGAGATTAATTATTTATTTCTACAGCTTTGGCTCCAGGGACCAGGGTGATAGGGTTCCAGCCAGAGTGAGTGTAGAACTTGGTTCTCAAATTAGAGGCTTGGGTGGCTCTATAAAAACGATGCTCCAGTTCAGCCCTCCAAATCCACAGGAAGCTTTTCAACAATTTGTATACACCTAATTCCAACCTCTACTTCCTTTTCCAGTCTGAAGAAAGGATAAAACTCTTAAGCCACCTGGTAGCCAGGGGAGGATTTGACTGAGGGAGGGATAAACTTGGTCACTGTTGGCCTCTCTCCAGCTCCTGTGTGCTCTCTCTGCTGTGATATTAGAAGTGCAGTGGTTTAGATTAAGCCATGCTTGGTGGTGTTTCCTGTTTCAAAGAAAGGAAAGGATGTCAGTGGTGTCTGATATCAAATAATTTAACCATGAGGGTAACTAAATGAAAGCAAGAAGTCCAGGCTCAGCTTTCAGCAGGTTAAAATGAAGAAAAAGAAAAGCTTCAGATGTCATTTATTTTGATTAAAGGTATGTTGACCAAACATCTATTAAGTACTTTGACACGTTCATGTTATATTGTGGGCTGGAAATAAACGGGTATTGAATGAGTCTATTAGGCATTGTGTTGTGCACCAATGTATGTAAGTGAAAGCTGGTGTTTGGCTCTGAGGATTTTCATCATGCACGAGGTTTGGTCAAAAAGCCTCAGCTTAAGGCAGATTATGACTTGGGACAAAAGAGCCAGGACATGCTGTAAAGTCACACTAGACAATAGAGTTGTTTTGATGAGAGAGAGAGAGTAGATGATCGTTGGCTTGCTTTTAGATTCCTCAGTTACTTGAACCTCAGAATAGTTTCGGATGTATAGACTCCTAGAATAGTTTAAGGGCCAAGCTGATAGAGGAGAAAAGAGTACAACGGAGAGACAGAGGAGAGCAAGGTAGCCAAGCAGGCTCTCCCTTCCAAAAGCTATTACCAGAAGCACATGGCTACACTTTAGAATGTTTCATATATTTAAAAAAGTAGGGGCTGTTCAGTTGCCTTAGCATTTAAGAGTGCTTGCTGACATTGCAGAGGACCAAAGACTCTGGTAACCACACTGATGCTGGTCAGCTCAAAACCACCTGTAACTCCAGCTCCTGAAGTTCCAACATCCTCCTCTGGCTGCTTCAGATACCTGTACATGCTCACACAGGCAAGATGACAGCCACACACACATACACATAGATAAAATTAAAATAAATCTTCTTTTTTTGGTCTTTTTGAAACAGGGTCTCCCTTTAGTCCCAGCTGGCCTGGAGCTCACTATGTAGACCAGGCTGGCCTTGAACTCACAGAGATCCACCTGCCTCTGCCTCCAGAGTGCTGGGATTAAAGGCATGTGCCACCATGCCAGCAACATAAATCTTGTTGTTGTTTTTTTTTTAAAGAAAAAGTACCCAAACAAGTTTACAGAAGAGACGTTCTGATCTAAAGGAAGTGCCCATCTTTGATGCTGCCTAGTTCCTGGATATGTCATTTTCTGGGGGAAGATGCAACAATACTATGAACTAGGTGTCTGCAATCATGGACATTTATTTCTTTTGGTTCTAGAGGTTGAGATTTCAGAATCAAGGTGTCTTCAGGTAGAATATCCTGTGCTCCCTCACTTGATTTTGGAGGTTTGTGCTGGTCCCTGATCCCCCTTCCTTGTAGACACATCACTCTAACCATTTGTATCTCTATGTGGAATTACCCCCTATTGGTTTGTCTGTACTTGGCCTTCTTAGCATGAAATCAGTCATGGGCCCAGGGCATTCTCTAATCCAATATGACCCCATATTCACTAATTCTACACACAATAGTTTCATCCCTATATAAGGTTATATTCTATGCTCTGAAGTAGGCATGAAATTTCGGAGATGAGACTCCTCAACCCAGCCCACTGGGTCAACTTCTTGAGCATACAGTTTAAACATTATAACATTATCAAGTATTTTGGCTAAGTTTCAGAATTCTGTAAAAGCAGGGCAGAGAAAAGGTAATGAGATCGGTATCTCAGAATCAAAAACTGATAGGGATGAAAGAAATGAAAACACTGGGCAAGGGTCTGGGAAACCAGAAGGCTCCTTAGTGATCATGAGCACAAGTGAAGAAGTGTAGATGGAGAAATCTATAATTCAGGAGATGCAGTGAAGGGAGAAAATAGCTCTAAGAGAAGCTCACCCTCGGCTTCAAATGAAAATGCTTGTATTTCTGAACTCAGGAGTCTTGTTTATTTAGACCTGTTTCCACAGTACAGTGTATCTGTGGATGATTTGTAATCTAACACACATTCTGTGTGTATGTATATGTGTTCCCGAACATGCCATGCCTGTGAGTATAGGCACATGTTCATATTTTATATTTATCTTATGTGTATAATGATTTGTGTGTGTGGATGTAAGTTCACTATGTGCATACAGCACCCATGGAGGCAAGAAGAGGGTGTCAGATCCCCTGGAACTGGAGCTACGATGGTCGTTAGCTACCATGTGGGTGCTGGGAACTCAACCCAGGTCCTCTGCAAGAGCAACCAGTGCTCTTAAGAGCTGAGCCATCTCTCTGGCTCCAAGAACAAATAAACATATAGGGAGATGAAGGACTCTGCATCTGAAGGATGTGCCTAGCTCCACAGATAAGAATCATGGATGGTGTTATAAATCACCTACTTTGACAGAAATAAAGTTGTGTGATGAAATCCGGAGCTGATAGTCATATGTGGATGATTCTGCAAGTTATGTTGAAGGCAGAAAGTGGCTAAGGAAGGAATTTGCTTTCTTATATAAAAATATTGCAAGATCCTTGAACATGGAGATGTGATGGGTCCCAGCAAGGAACAAAAAGGATCAGAGAGAAGGGATCTATCCAAGGATTTGAAAAGCCTGTGGGACAAGTGATATAATGTATACTTGCACTAGGAGAGTGCTTATAGGCAAATTACAGATGGAATCATTCTTGGTGTTTATGAGGAGGTGCTCAGGAAAAAGGCAGCTTTACAGTGATTTGGATTTTTCTAATTGAGTAGATTAAAAAAGTTAACCAAGAAAAATATGGGGGGAAGTGGATCCTTGCTGGCTTTTAGCATTTTGAGGGCATACAGTGTGAGTGTGTGTGTGTGTGTGTGTGTGTGGTCCCATGTATGAGCTGGCATGTGCCAGAGGCTGACCTTTGATATCTTCCTCAACCATTCTCCACTTCATTTGCTGAGGCAGGTTCTCTCAATTGGAGACAGAGATTGCTGTGTTGACTAGTCTACTTGCCCCAGGCATCCTATGTCTCTGCCTTCTGAGCAATGAGATTACAAAGGGCCATCACCTGTGCCTGGGTTTTGTGAAGGTGCTGGGAGTCTAAACCCCAGTCTTCAAGATGGCACAATCATTACTTAAGCCACTGAACCATCCTCTCATACCTTTAGTACATTTGTGTATTTTATTTTATTAATGTAAAAATAATATATATAGTATATATATATATATATAGATATATATATATTATATATTTACCTGTGTTTGCATGCCCAAGGAAGCCAGAAGAGAACATAAGACCCCCTGGAACTAGAGTTGTGAACAGTTGTTGGTCAACATGTGGTAGCTGGGAACAAACCCAGACCCTCTGCAAGAACTGCCAATGTTCTTAATTTCTGAGCTCTCTCTCTAGCCTCTGACATTTTATTTCTAGGAGAGATCACATGGCTGATTTGGGGTAAAATGAACTTATGGTCCCAATAGGATGTCTGTACAGTCATGCTAGAGTAGATGTTAGAATATAAGACTAGACCTTCATAGGAAATGACAGAGTTCAAATGGACAGACACATTTTAACCACATGAGTAGAAGATGAGATAAGGGGAAAGGAGATCTCAGACTTGAAACATGGAAAAAACAACAAATAAACACAGTTCTTGTTATTTATTTTTATTTTTTAATTTTATTTTATGACTGTATTGCCTGTATGTATGGAACTAGAGTTACAGATGGTGTTAGCTGCCATGAGAGTGCTGGGAATCGAACCCAGGTCCTCTGTAAGATAAATGCTAAGCCATTCTCACCAGCCCTAAACAAACAAATTTACAGTGATATGAGAACTAAAGGAGGCAACTGCAGAGATACACTGAAATAGTTTCAATAGCAGACTGAAGATGTTCCCAAAGACATCACTTCATAGAAGGTTCAAGACATTTCCACCAGTGTCCAGTGTCAATGGGATAAATAGAGCAGAGCTTGAGACAAGCTTTGCAAAGTATAGGTGACCTCCAGTGCAGGTCATCTTAGATCTTTGAGCCACTTCTTAAGTGGGAAACAAGCACAATAGCTATTTTTTAATGTAGAGCATGTTGGAATGCAGAATTAATTGGTATTCTTGAAATTCCAGGTTCCTTGAGAACAAAGATGTGAACCTGAGTTCCCACTGAAAATCTCTGGGCCAGCTTTGAGACCACTCCTTTGTGGTGGTAGAAACACCAGGTTAAAGCAGATTAAAGACCAAGGCTAGAAACAAAAGGGCTTTGAGATAGTGCCTGCTGCCCAGATGATGGAAGGGCAGGGTGGGACTCAGAAGTGTGAAAAATAAAGCAGGATTGAAGGAAGGTTTCCTCCCTCCCTCCGTCCCTCCTTCCCTCCTCTCCTCTCTCCGTTCTTCCTTCCTTCTCTTTCTTTAATCCTCCAATCTTTGTCTCTTTTTGTGGCTTTATAGCACCTGTGTACTTGCCTAAATGGGAAAGCATAAACATAGGAGAAAGGATAATTCTGGAAAAGACTATTTAAAACTAGAAGCAAGTTGTGTAGGAACTAAATGAATGGAGTTTAATTTCAAGTTATCAAGACTAAAGAGAAAAAGTCCAGGTTAAAAGTTAGTATTAGAAATATTAGAGTGGCGGGTGTGGTGGTGCACGCCTTTAAATCCTAGCACTTGGGAGGCAGAGCAGGTGAATCTTTGTGAGTTCAAGGCCAGACGCCTGTCTACAAGTGAGTTCAGCAGAGCTGGGGCTACAGTGAGAAACCCTGTCTTAAAAAGACCAAAAAGATATTAAAATGTGGAGCTGGAGAGATGGCTCGGGATTTAAAGAACTTGTTTTGTCCAGAGGATCCAGGTTTGATTCCCAGAACGGCCGTGGCAAGTGACATCTCTTCATTACATCCAGTTTGGGCTTTGCCTGCATGTGGTAGGTACACTTTTATACACATGACAAACAACCTATAAAAAAATGAAGAAAGAAAGAAAGAAAGAAAGAAAGAAAGAAAGAAAGAAAGAAAGAAAGAAAGAAAGAAAGAAGAAGTTAAAATTAGAGACATTACAGATATGAGCGGAGGGTTGTAAATTCAAGTTTGTGCTCGCTAAACATCCTGGAAGGTCCTGGGGTTTGATCTCCAGCACTTAAAACAAGATATGGATCATAAGCTTGTGATCTCAGCACTAGGGATGTACAGGCTGAAGGACCAAACATTCAGGGTATCCCTCAACTATGTATATTTTTAGTATATACTTATGTTAAAGCATATAAGATGCAGTATATGTTGTTTGGGGAATTTCATACAAGATACGTATTAAATTTTGATCACAAAGCCCTCCCTCACTCAGCTATCTAACATATTGAGTCTGAGACCAGCCTGGGGCTACATGAAGGCCTTGTCGAAAGAACTAACAAAAGCACAACAAAATCATCAACAAAACTAGAAAGTACAATAATTGTTTTGGTTTAGAGAACTCTCTGGGAAAGAAAGGAATATACAAGAGAACTCACAGTGGATGTTACTTGCCTTGCCAATAAATGGAAAGGAATAGCAATGGAGAGGTCTGGGGATGCCAATCACTGAGACAACTCAGCAAAGAGAAAGAAGCGTCAGAGGAAACCTTATTTTCAGTTTTTTTTTTTTTTCCTACTTACAATGAAAAAGCCCAGGTGGATAATGTTATAAAGAAAATAAAAAAACATTTTGGTCTACATTCTTGATATTTTAAAGTTCAATGTCAGGGTTCTGCCTGCCCCATGGCCAGGGTCTTTTTGCTGCAGGGAGAAGGCATCTTGTGTCTAAGGAAGCCCATGCGAGAGAAAGATGTGAATTGGGAGAAAACCTAAGAGCCAGGAGTTGCTGGGTAGAGCAGAGCCAGTTTCTTGGCAGCCCGTTCTCTGCTGTGTGAAGGTTCTCTTCCATTCTTGGGGGATCTCTCATCTCTACATTGACTCCCTTCATCCTCTACCAGTTGTATCAACAAAAACACAAGAATGTGGGGTTTCATGTTCTGACAGGTGAATTTTGTGGTGCACCTTCAAACCACAGCAGAAAAACTTGAGGAAAGGGGATGAGATACATATTGAGAAAGTTCCACCATGGATCAGCCATGTTTTTGGACAGCAGAGGAAAGCGCCACTGATAAGTAATAATGCCTATGTCTTCTTGGTCTGAATTAAAGGCTTGAGGGCTCCTCCACTAACAATGAGGGTTCTCTTTCCCTCCAACTAATCCAAAGCAGTTCAGATAAGGTCAGAGCCTTATTCGGATGCCCCATCATTTGAATCTGTAAACCATCAGCCTTCTCTTCTTCATTTAAATGATCAAACCCCAAAAAAGTACAGGAGGGGAAATACACTGAAACCCTTTCAAAGCATAGATCCTTCCCTGGGTGTTGGATTTCTGGTTTCAAAGAGCCCTCTTCACATGTGGAATGAGCTATTCTCTTGTTTGAGTAACCTGTTAATGCATAGTGAATCTTTCAATAAAATTATGCTTTGGGTGCCTCTCTATGATGGTAAATTAGAATGTTCCATCTTTTTTAATTCTTTAATTAGCTGAGAAAAAAATCTGACCCCTAAACACTGGCCATCTTGGGCCCAGCAGAAAAAAAAACTGTATATAAGCTAGAAAAGGTACATCACAACACGAGGTGACTTAAATTTGGAATCCTCCAGCATCCAGCAAAAATAAACAAAAGTAAAGGTGAGACACGCACTGACTCTAATCCCAGCGTCTGGAGACAGAAGACAGCAGATCTTGAAAGCCCCCGTGCAAGCTAGCCTGGGCTACTTGGCAAATCGTGGCCAGTGAGAGACCCTGTCTCCCAAAAATATAAGGAGGTGGTCCTTGGAACATGAGGGAAATATACCATAGGTTTGTCCTCTGACCTCTACTTGCATATGCGGACGCATGTACACACAATTTGTGCACATACATATACAGATGCCTCTATAGACACACAACAGATCACACAACCACACAACAATCATCACACATGCAAAATGCAAAAGCCCACACATAATGTAATAAGCAAGGAAAGTATTTAGATCTCTCTCTCAGTTGATCTCTTTCCTCTCTCTCTTATCTTTCTCTCCCTCTTTGTAGGTTTTTACTTTAAAAATATTGCTTTGAAAATCTTTCACATACTAGCTTCTTAATCAGTGTAGAAAATCTGGCATTTTAGGATCAAGCCCAGGATACTAATGGTCTAGGCTAAAGAGATGGATCAAGTGTTTAAACACTCATTTCATGGTCGCTTTTTTGTTTTTTTTTGTTTTTTTTTTTTTTTTTTGGTCTTTTTGCGACAGGATCTCCCTGTAGCTCTGGCCGTCCTGGAACTCACTCTGATAGACCAAGACTGGCCTTGAACTCACGGACATTCACCTGTCCCGTATGCTCCCAAGTACTAGGGGATAAGGCGTGTGCCACCATCTTTTTTTTTCTTTTACGTATTCATTAGTTATTAGTTAAACTTTTCCCATAGGTCATACACCATTTCTCTAGAGTTCTTCCCTTGTCCATGCTTCCCCCACACCGCGCCAAGGTCCCTGCACTCTGCCGATAGATGTCCTCATCTTTTTCCAAGAGTCTTTCCAAGTTTTTTTTCTCAGTTTCTTTTCCTTCTTGTGTCTCGCTCCAACTTGTATTTGCTACATTATATAACGTATATACTACATACGTTTATATATAGCAATAAATTATATACATACATACACATATCACTGAATTGGAAGGATTTGTGTGTGGTATGATGTGTGTGTACGTGTTGTGGCCTAAGCATCCAAAAGGAAAGTACAAGCAGATATAAATAATCACTAAGACCAGAGAAACTGTACTGCAGGCATAGAAACTTGAATCTTATACAAAGACAAAAAGTATAAGAGAGTAAGTACTGTTGTTTGGCCTATCCCCAATTTCTTACTAGCAAGTGCATCTACTCTATGGCTGCCAAACAGCTTTTGGCACTCCTCAAAGACATAGACACAGCTTTGTAAACTTCCAATATGGACTGAGGACCCATGTCTCTCCAACAGTCCTCCAAACCTTCAAATCCGATGGGGAACTGGGGCTGGGATACCCACCTTGTGGACTAAACAGCTTAAGGGGATGCCAGCCTCGTCAGAATACAGAATGCCGGGATTGTGGGACTACCTGGGCTGTATCATGTAGGCCAGTACAGGGGGATCAGGAAAGGATGCATGCTTTCTGGACTTCATTTTGGGGGACAATAGGAGCCAAAATATGATGGTTTGTTGGGATTGTCAAGGAGGAACTTTCAAGCACGTCCTTAAGGAAAAATGACACCTTTAGGAAAATAAAAAGCCACCACTTCTAACTCTTGCAGAAGACCTAGGTTACATCCCAGCACCTCACAGTGTAGTTTACTGCAAAGCCAGATCCAAAGGAGCAACGCAACGCCCTTTTTTTCGTGAGTGTCCTGTTGGACCGCTTGCACCATGGGTGAACTTGACATACAACGTAAGGAGAAAATATTTACATAAAATTAAAGTAAGTAAAGAGAGTAAAATAAATAAAAGATGTGTTAAACCATCCTAATTAAATAGCCAACCTTGTATGAAGGGCAGGGACCACAGGACTTTGACTATAAGTCAAAGGACTTTGAGGTCCGTGAATGGAGACAACTTCGGTTGAACTGAGAACCAGTTCTCTGCTCTCTGGCCCTGTCATGTCTTTGCCCATTGTGGGAGTTTGAACCTCTTTCATCACCCCACCCCCAGAAATCTCCAACTTCCAGGTAATATGTCCAAATTAACAGGGCTGAACTGACTTTTGAAACCCCAGCAGTGTAGCAGTGCCTCCATCTCAAAATGATTTCCAATCTTCAGAGACTATTTAGCGAGGCTACCGAATACTTGAGGGGTTTATTTTTTCACGTTAGAAGTGAAAAGTATTTGGAAAAGAGAACCTCAGAACAACGCTCCGTCCTTTCAGCATGAAGCTAGGCTGTTATTTAGGAAACATATGAGGTGGGCGTGCATAATTGATTGAACGGACTCCCGTGGCAAAGCGATAGGAAGCTAACTGGAGCATTTGATTTTTTGCTTGTGCAAAGTGATACATCTGTAGTGTTCCAGAGAGAGGCATAGAAAAAGTGGAGGTCTACATTTTCTTCCTCTTGGTCCTTCTCCTTCCTTTTAGATGTGGGAGGGTTTGACCGTCCTCTAGGGATTAAGGAATTGAAAGAGGGCAGTAATTTCCATAATAGGATTCAGGGATCAGATTCAAAAGCAAAGAACAACTCATAGGAAAGGATAAAGAGATGAACGGGCTGTTACAGAGAGAACTCTGAGCCGCGAGGAGTGGATTCTGCAAAGCATGTTTTCAGCCTTCAAAATGCACAGAGATGGCAGATGGTATTTAAAGGTGAGGAAATCTCCATGTCCTCACATCTTGATAGAATAGTTTCTAGTCCAATCATGTGTTAAAACACTGTGATTCCATAGAAGCTTGAGAGAAGAAAGGATTTTGAAAAGGAGAAAATGGGAATGGGAGAAATGTCAACATTCATCCAGAGGAACACATTTTTCTTATTTTACTTCTTATTTTGTATTTTTATGTGTAAGAGTGTATGGCCTCTGCAGGTAAGGGAAGTGCACCCATGTTTTGCAATACCAGAGGAGGTCACAGAAGAGGGTTTTTAGATCCCCTGGAATCAATATTAAGAATGTTTGTTTAGCTGCCATGTGGGTGCTGGACCAAACCCAGGTCTCTGAGAACAGCCAGGGCTCGTAACCACTGAGCCATCTCTCCAGCACCAGGGACAAAAATGTTGAAAGGAGAATATAGTCTGAGAATAGTCAGGAGACAAGAGAAACTGAGGCCGATCATTACTGATGAGCGTAGATGAATTAGGCGTACTTGTAGAGCTGCACAAGAACAACAAGGATTTTTTTTAAGGTATTTGTACTTCGTCTGTGGAACAAATACAAGGAAGAATTTGGTTTCATTTCTATTTTTTTTTTTTAAAATGGGTGTTATGGGTGTACTGTCCTGCCTGTAACATAGGTGTACCCATGTCGTGCGATACCGCAGAGGTCAAAGAAGGGTGTCAGATTCCCCTGAACTGGAGTTAAAGAACGGTTCTTAGCTGCTATGTGGGTGCTGGGAATCGAACCTGGGTCCTCGTGCAAAGAGCATCAGTGCTCTTAAACAACCACTAAGGCCATCTCTCCAGCCCCATTGGTTTCATTTCTAATCTACTTTTCTAATATTTGATTATGCACTATATATATATCTATAGATATATATCTATAATGATCCTACCGGGGCAAAATAATATAAATATATGCAAGTAGAAAACTGCAAAGGAAACGAAATTATCCTGTTTTCCTGGGATAGTCCTACGATGCAAAAAGATCCTTTCCATTCCCAGCAGACTCAGTGGAATTAGCACACAACAGCAGGGTATGCTCTCACAGGTAAATCATGTTATAACATAGTAGAGCGAGAGGAAGGGAGTAGAGCCTATTCCAAAAACACAGGATAATTGATTCCCAAATGAGCACCTCTGAGGCCTGAAATTAGAATGCAATAATAGCATGCTTCCTTTGTATTAATAATGAGTTTCCAACTGTATTTTAAACAAGTATCTCCTTCTCCCCCATACAAGTAAGTGCTATTCGCCTCTCACACGCTCAAAGACCTTTATTTTTTATTAAACACAAAGGGAAGAACATAATAGAAATCAGAGCAGTAAAGGGTTTAAAAAAGCAGAGAATAAGTGATGTTGGATCCCCAACTTCATTGACAAAACAACAGCTATAAATGCAACAACCATGGGAGGGAAAGACACCAATGTAGTATATTGGGTTCATTCACGTCTGCCTGTACATACCCATGTTGTGATGATTATTTAGACTTTAAAAGTTATCAAAGAACTTTTAAAAATAAGNCACAAATACGTATTTAAAGTTAGTAAATATAAGAATATAGTATATATAACACATATACACACATATGTATTATAATATAATATGTATATATAATACATATACACATATATATTATATATACATATTGTTTGACACATATCATGGACCATACATCTGTAGTGTATGTGTGTGTGTGTTTAAGAGCTGACTCTTATGGATGTAGGCGATAACAAGCCCAAACCTATCAGGCTAAACAAGTGGGATGGAGATACAAGGAAGTTAAGTTTATGTCTGGTTTTGGAAGGCATATTGGAGACAATTCCCCTTCAGAGAATCATGGTCTTTTCTCTTAGGCCTGCAACTGATTAGGTGGGGCTTATTCACGTTAGGAAGAATAATCTATTGCTCAATTACTACTGATTTAAATGGTTATCATATCTAACAAATACTTTGCAGCAACATATCAACTAGGTACCTTAGCATAGCCAAATAGACAGTATGTTAAAATTTAACAATATAATATTTATCTTAGCATAGTGGAATATATATATATATATATATATATATATATATATATATTTACCTGTGTGTGCATGCCCAAGGAAGCCAGAAGAGAACATAAGACCCCCTGGAACTAGAGTTGTGAACAGTTGTTGGTCAACATGTGAGTGCTGGGAACAAAACCCAGACCCTCTGCAAGAACTGCCAATGTTCTTAATTTCTGAGCACTCTCTCTAGCCTCTGCCATTTTATTTCATAGGAGAGATCACATGGCTGATTTGGGGTAAAATGAACTTATGGTCCCAATAGGATGTCTGTACAGTCATGCTAGAGTAGATGTTAGAATATAAGACTAGACCTTCATGGAAATGACAGAGTTCAAATGGACAGACACATTTTAACCACATGAGTAGAAGATGAGATAAGGGGAAAGGAGATCTCAGACTTGAAACATGAGGAAAAAACAAACAAATAAACACATTCTTTTTATTTATTTTATTTTTTAATTTTATTTTATGACTGTATTGCCTGTATGTATGGGAACTAGAGTTACAGATGGTGTTAGCTGCCATGAGAGTGCTGGGAATCGAACCCAGGTCCTCTGTAAGATAAATGCTAAGCCATTTCACCAGCCCCTAAACAAACAAATTTTACAGTGATATGAGAACTAAAGGAGGCAACTGCAGAGATACACTGAAATAATTTCAATAGCAGACTGAAGATGTTCCCAAAGACATCACTTCACAGAAGGTTCAAGACATTTCCACCAGTGTCCAGTGTCAATGGGATAAATAGAGCAGAGCTTGAGACAAGCTTTGCAAAGTATAGGTGACCTCCAGTGCAGGTCATCTTAGATCTTTGAGCCACTTCTTAAGTGGGAAAACAAGCACAATAGCTATTTTTTAATGTAGAGCATGTTGGAATGCAAGAATTAATTGGTATTCTTGAAATTCCAGGTTCCTTGAGAACAAAGATGTGAACCTGAGTTCCCACTGAAAATCTCTGGGCCAGCTTTGAGACCACTCCTTTGTGGTGGTAGAAACACCAGGTTAAAGCAGATTAAAGACCAAGGCTAGAAACAAAGGGCTTTGAGATAGTGCCTGCTGCCCAGCATGATGGAAGGGCAGGGTGGGACTCAGAAGTGTGAAAATAAAGCAGGATTGAAGGAAGGTTTCCTCCCTCCCTCCGTCCCTCCTTCCCTCCTTCTCTCTCCGTTCTTCCTTCCTTCTCTTTCTTTAATCCTCCAATCTTTGTCTCTTTTTGTGGCTTTATAGCACCTGTGTACTTGCCTAAATGGGAAAGCATAAACATAGGAGAAAGGATAATTCTGGAAAAGACTATTTAAAACTAGAAGCAAGTTGTGTAGGAACTAAATGAATGGAGTTTAATTTCAAGTTATCAAGACTAAAGAGAAAAAGTCCAGGTTAAAAGTTAGTATTAGAAATATTAGAGTGCTGGGTGTGGTGGCGCACGCCTTTAATCCTAGCACTTGGGAGGCAGAGGCAGGTGAATCTTTGTGAGTTCAAGGCCAGCCTGGTCTACAGAGTGAGTTCCAGGACAGCTGGGGCTACAGGGAGACCCTGTCTTAAAAAGACCAAAAAAGAAATATTAAATGTGGGAGCTGGAGAGATGGCTCAGGGATTAAGAACTTGTTTTTCCAGAGGATCCAGGTTTGATTCCCAGAACGGCCGTGGCAAGTGACATCTCTTCATTACATCCAGTTTGGGCTTTGCCTGCATGTGGTAGGTACACTTTTATACACATGACCAAAACACTCATACAATAAAATGAAGAAAGAAAGAAAGAAAGAAAGAAAGAAAGAAAGAAAGAAAGAAAGAAAGAAAGAAAGAAAGAAAGAAGTTAAAAATTAGAATATTACAGATGAGCGGAGGGTTGTAATTCAGTTTGTGCTCGCTAACATCCTGGAAGTCCTGGGTTTGATCTCCAGCACCTTAAAACAAGATATGGTATCATAAGCTTGTGATCTCAGCACTAGGGATGTACAGGCTGAAGGACCAAACATTCAGGGTATCCCTCAACTATGTATATTTTTAGTATATACTTATGTTAAAGCATATAAGATGCAGTATATGTTGTTTGGGGAATTTCATACATAGATACAGTATATTTTGATCACAGCCCTCCCTCACTCAGCTATCTACATATTGAGTCTGAGACCAGCCTGGGCTACATGAGGCCTTGTCTGAAAGAACAACAAAAGCAACAACAAATCATCAACAAAACTAGAAAGTACAATATTGTTTGGTTTAGAGAGACTCTCTGGGAAAGAAAGGAGATATACAAGAGAACTCACAGTGGATGGTTACTGCCTTGCCAATAAATGGAAAGGAATGAGCTAATGGAGAGGTCTGGGGATGCCAATCACTGGAGACAACCAGCAAAGAGAAAGAAGCTCAGAGGAATCTTATTTCAGTTTTTTTTTTTCCTACTACAAGAAAATAGCCCAGGCTGGATAATTTATAAAGAAAATAAACATTTTGTCTACAGTTCTTGATATTTTAAAGTTCAATGTCAGGGTTCTGCCTGCCCCATGGCCAGGGTCTTTTTGCTGCAGGGAGAAGGCATCTTGTGTCTAAGGAAGCCCATGCAAGAGGAAGATGTGAATTGGGAGAAAACCTAAGAGCCAGGAGTCGCTGGGTAGAGCAGAGCCAGTTTCTTGGCAGCCCGTTCTCTGCTGTGTGAAGGTTCTCTTCCATTCTTGGGGAATCTCTCATCTCTACATTGACTCCCTTCATCCTCTACCAGTTGTATCAACAAAAACACAAGAATGTGGGGTTTCATGTTCTGACAGGTGAATTTTGTGGTGCACCTTCAAACCACAGCAGAAAAACTTGAGGAAAGGGGATGAGATACATATTGAGAAAGTTCCACCATGGATCAGCCATGTTTTTGGACAGCAGAGGAAAGCGCCACTGATAAGTAATAATGCCTATGTCTTCTTGGTCTGAATTAAAGGCTTGAGGGCTCCTCCACTAACAATGAGGGTTCTCTTTCCCTCCAACTAATCCAAAGCAGTTCAGATAAGGTCAGAGCCTTATTCGGATGCCCCATCATTTGAATCTGTAAACCTATCAGCCTTCTCTTCTTTGCTTAAATGGATCAACCCAAAAGTACAGGAGGGGAAATCACTGAAACCCTTTCAAAGCATAGATCCTTCCCTGGGTGTTGGATTTTGGTTTCCAAAGACCCTCTTCACATGTGGAGAGCTATTCTCTGTTTGAGTACCTGTATGCATATGAATCTTTTTCAATAAAATTATCTTTGGCTGCCTCTCTATGATGGTAAAAGAACTTTTCCCATTTTTTTTAATTCTTTAATTAGCTGAGAAAAAAATCTGACCCCTAAACACTGGCCATCTTGGGACCCACAGAAAAAAAAACTGTAGTAAGCTAGAAAAGGTGACACAAACACGAGGACTTAAGATTGATCCTCAGCATCCACAAAAATAACCAAAGTCAAGTGAGACAGCACTGACTTCTAATCCCAGCTCTGGAGAGACAGAGACAGGCAGATCTTGGAAAGCCCCCTGGTCAGCTAGCCTGGGCTACTTGGCAAGTTCTTGGCCAGTGAGAGACCCTGTCTCCAAAATATAAGGAGGTGGTTGGAACATGAGGGAATATACCATAGGTTGTCCTCTGACCTCTACTTGCATATGCGGACGCATGTACACACAATTTGTGCACATACATATACAGATGCCTCTATAGACACACACACACACACACACACACACACACACATGCAAACGCAAAAGCCCACACATAATGTAATAAGCAAGGAAAGTATTTAGATCTCTCTCTGTTGATCTCATTCTCTCTCTCTCTTTCTTTCTCTCTCTTTGTATGTTTTTACTTTAAAATATGCTTTGAAATTTTCACATACTAGCTTCTTATCAGGGTAGAAAAATCTGGCATTTTAGGATAAGCCCAGGATATAATGGTCTAGGGGCTAAAGAGATGGATCAGTGTTTAACACCACTTCATTTTTTTTTTTTTTTTGGTCTTTTTGAGACAGGGTCTCCCTGTAGCTCTGGCTGTCCTGGAACTCACTCTGTAGACCAAGCTGGCCTTGAACTCACAGACATCCACCTGCCCTTGCCTCCCAAGTACTAGGATTAAAGGCGTGTGCCACCACTTCTTTTTTTTTCTTTTACTATCATTATTATTATTAAACTTTTTCCATAGGTCATACACCATTTCTCTAGAGTTGCTTCCCTTTCCATGCCTCCCACCCCGCCCAAGTCCCTGCACTCTGCCATACATGTCCTGCATCTTTTTCCAAGTCTTTCCAGAGTTTTTTTTCAGTTCTTTTCTTCTTGTTCTCTCCAACTTATATTGCTACATTATATATACGTATATATACATACTTTTATATATACATAAATATATACATACATACACATATCACTTGAATTGGAGGATTTGTGTGTGTGTGTATGTGTGTGTGTGTGTGGCCTTAAGCATGCAAAAGGAAAGTACAACCAGATATAAATAATCAGTAAGACCAGAGAAACTGTACTGCAGGCATAGAACTTGAGATCTTAGTAAAAAGACAAAAAGTATAAAGAGAGAGTACTGTTGTTTGGCCTATCTCCAATTCTTACTAGCAAGTGAATCTACTCTGTGGCTGCCAACGCTTTTGGCACTCCTCAAAGACATGAGACACAGCTTTGTAAACTTCCAATATGGACTGAGGACTCATGTCTCTCCAAGAATCCTCCAAACCTTCAATGCCGGATGGGGACTGCTGAGATACCCAGCTTGTGGACTAAACAGCTAAGGGGATGTCAGCCTCGTCAGAATATAGACTGCCATTGTTGGACTACCTGGGCTGTATCATGCAGGCCAGTGCAGGGGGATCAAGAGAGGATGCATGCTTACTGGACTTCATTTTGGGGGACCATGGAGCAAAAATATGATGGTTGTTTGGGATTGTCAAGGAGGAACTTTCGAGCACTTCCTTAAGGAAAACATGACACCTTTTAGGGAAAATAAAAAGCCACCACTTCTAACTCTTGCAGAAGACCTAGGTTCAGCTCCCAGCACTCACATGGTAGTTAACTGCAAATCCAGTTCCAAAGGATGCAACGCCCTTTTCTGGTGTCTGTGGGCGCTGCACCATGGGTGAACTTTACATACACGTAGGCAAAATATTTACATAAAATAAAGTAAGTAAAAGAGATAAAATAAATAAAAGATGTGTTAAACCATCCTAATTAAATAGCCAACCTTGTATGAAGGGCAGGGACCACAGGACTTTGACTATAAGTCAAAGGACTTTGAGGTCCGTGAATGGAGACAACTTCGGTTGAACTGAGAACCAGTTCTCTGCTCTCTGGCCCTGTCATGTCTTTGCCCATTGTGGGAGTTTGAACCTCTTTCATCACCCCACCCCCAGAAATCTCCAACTTCCAGGTAATATGTCCAAATTAACAGGGCTGAACTGACTTTTGAAACCCCAGCAGTGTAGCAGTGCCTCCATCTCAAAATGATTTCCAATCTTCGGAGACTATTTAGCGAGGCTACCGAATACTTGAGGGGTTTATTTTTTCACGTTAGAAGTGAAAAGTATTTGGAAAAGAGAACCTCAGAACAACGCTCCGTCCTTTCAGCATGAAGCTAGGCTGTTATTTAGGAAACATATGAGGTGGGCGTGCATAATTGATTGAACGGACTCCCGTGGCAAAGCAATAGGAAGCTAACTGGAGCATTTGATTTTTTGCTTGTGCAAAGTGATACATCTGTAGTGTTCCAGAGAGAGGCATAGAAAAGTGGAGGTCTCCTATTTCTTCCTCTTTGTTCCTTTCTCCTTCCTGTTGGATGTGGGGAGGGTTTGACCGTCCTCTAGGGATTAAGGAATTGAAAGAGGGCAGTAATTTCCATAATAGGATTCAGGGATCAGATTCAAAAGCAAAGAACAACTCATAGGAAAGGATAAAGAGATGAACGGGCTGTTACAGAGAGAACTCTGAGCCGCGAGGAGTGGATTCTGCAAAGCATGTTTTCAGCCTTCAAAATGCACAGAGATGGCAGATGGTATTTAAAGGTGAGGAAATCTCCATGTCCTCACATCTTGATAGAATAGTTTCTAGTCCAATCATGTGTTAAAACACTGTGATTCCATAGAAGCTTGAAAGAAGAAAGGATTTTGAAAAGGAGAAAATGGGAATGGGAGAAATGTCAACATTCATCCAGAGGAACACATTTTTCTTATTTTACTTCTTATTTTTATTTTATGTGTATGAGTGTATTGCCTGCATGTATGGAAGTGCACCCATGTTTTGCAATACCAGAGGAGGTCAGAAGAGGGTTTTAGATCCCCTGGAATCAATATTAAGAATGGTTGTTAGCTGCCATGTGGGTGCTGGGAACCAAACCCCGGTCCTCTGCAAGAGCAGCCAGGGCTCTTAACCACTGAGCCATCTCTCCAGCACCAGGAACAAAATTTTGAAAGAGAGAATATAGCTCTGAGAATAGTCAGGACAAGAGAAACTGAGGCCAGATCATTCCTGAGTGAGCGTTGAATGAGGCAGTGACTTGTAGAGCTGCACAGACACAAGGATATTTTTTTAAAGGTATTTGCTAGCTTCTTCTGTGGAAAAAATACAAAGGAGGAATTTGGTTTCATTTCTTTTTTTTTTTTAATGTGTGTATGAGTGTACTGTCTGCCTGTACATTGGTGCACCCATGTCGTGCGATACCGCAGAGGTCAGAAGAGGGTGTCAGATTCCCCTGGAACTGGAGTTAAAGACGGTTCTTAGCTGCTATGTGGGTGCTGGGAATCGAACCTGGGTCCTCTGCAAGAGCAGTCAGTGCTCTTAACCACTAAGGCCATCTCTCCAGCCCCATTGGTTTCATTTCTAATCTACTTTTCTAATATTGATTATGCACTATATATATATATATATATATATATATATATCCTACTGTGCAAAATATATATATATATATGCACAGTAGGACTGCAAAGGAAACAGGAAATATATCCTGTTTCCTTTGTAGTCCTACGATGCAAAAAGATCCTTTCCATTCCCAGCAGAACTCAGTGAAGTATCACACAGGGTATGCTCTCCCAGGTAAATCATGTTATGAACATAGTAGGCCTTTCCATACAAGAGATATTGATTCCCAATGGCACTGGCTTGGGAAATTGAATGCAATATGCATGCTTCCTTGTTTAATGAATTTCCAACTGTATTTTAAACAAGTATCCTTCTCCCTACAGGTAAGTGTAGCTCTCACCACTCCTCAAAGAACTTTATTTTTTTTAACACAAATGGAGACTATAATAGAAATCCATAACTGGTTAAAATGCAGAGAATAAGTGAATGTGGGATCCCCAGACTTCATTGACACATCTATAATGCAACCCCATGTGGGAATGACAATTAGTGGGTTCATTCACGTCTGCCTGTACATACCCATGTTGTGTTTTAACTTTTAAGCCCATCAGAAAATAATCTTCATTTCCTTCTGTGGATTTATTTTATTATTCAGTCTTTTCTTTGGGGAGGATCTTTTTGAAGCAGGTTGTCCCTATAGCCCCAGCTGGCCTGGAACTCATTATGTAGGCCAGGCTGGCCTTGAACTCACAGAGATCTGCCTACCTCTGCCTCCCAAGTGCTAGGATTAAAGGTATGTGCCACCACACCCAGCTACTCAATCTTTTATCATTTACAAAAAAGATTTCACTTTAGCCAGGCATGATGGCACGTGCCTTTTATTCCAGTACTTGGAAGGCAGAGGTAAGTGGTACTCTGTGAGGTCAAAGCCAGCCTGGTCTATATAACAAGTTCCTGGCCAGCTGGGGTTACAGGGAGAGCCTCACTCCAAAAATAAAAATTAAATTAATAAATATCAAAAAATATTTTATTTTGTATTTGTGTGTATGTGCATGTGTGCCTGTAGGTATGTACATATGCATACATGTGTCTGTGGAAGCCAGCCCCACCATCCAAATGTCTCAACCTCTGGTAGAACATTCTATTATTGATAAGATCAGTCATTTTAGATACCATAAGTAAATTTGGAGTACCACTTTGCTTTTCTCCCTGGCTTATAACATTTAATAGCATTCTTCTTAAATTTTGCCATTTCATGACATGACATGTTATTTTCACTCTGATTTGTCATTCTCTGGCTTCCAATGAATCTAAACATCTTTTCATAGTCTTTGAATACTTGAGCTTATTGTCTTTTGAAATGTCTTTCAGACATTTTGATGAGCTACTTGTCATTTTCTTACTGACCTACTAGTTATTGACTGAATTATATCATCTTATCATTTGCCTTTGTGGTATATCTTTATGGCATTTGTGATTCCATAGTCTTTCATCACTCCTGGTATCATCCCTCCTTCTTCAAAGACTTAAAATTTTCATTGCAGAAATCCTTAATGACTTTGGATAGGATTGTTCCTAGACATTTATTGAGGCTATTGTGAATGGGAGAGTTTCCATGACTGCTTTCTCCAGTTTCACGAAGTATTTAAGACATAGGTTTCTGGGCTGGAGAGATGGCCTAGCGGTTAAGAGCACCAACCGCTCTTGCAGAGGACCCGGGTTCGATCCCCAGCACCCACATGGCGGCCGAGAACCATCTGAAACTCCAATTCCAGGAGAACTCCAGTTCCAGGGGAATCCGACACCCTCTTCTGACCTCCGCGGCATTGCACGACAAGGGTGCACAAAATTGCATGCAGACAGTACATTCATACACACAGAGAAATAAGTAAAATTAATTTTTAAAAGACATAGGTTTCTAATGGAAACAATGTAAGATATAAATTAAGTTTGCAAAATATTATGAAAATTTGGAACATGAAGTTATTTCAAAGTATTAAGAAATTAATAGATATTCGTCTCAGGCATTTTCCTTGTACCCTGACAGCTTGATTTCTCTTTTGTATTTATGTGCAATATAAGATATTTTCATGTTCTGATTTGTCTTGAATGCCACTAATAAAAGGGCTTCCTGTATTAACTAAGGTAATCCATTCGCCTAATTTGGAAAATAACTGATCTGGGTTTGGAGACAAAGCTGTTTTTTTTAAAGAACTTTAAGATTAGAAGGACAAGCAAAAGACATTTGACCCCAATCCCAGAAAGCCACAAGAATGGATTTTCTCTGTTTTGCACGTTGCGGCAATTGAAAACATTAAAACGGGAAGGAAATGTTCTTGAGCAAAACTCTCATCCTCCTAACTGGCAGAGCTGATACGGGCATTCCAAAAGCTTTTGTTTATTTGCCCCTGAGGAATAGATGGATTCTAGTTAGGTGTTTTGGTCAGTTTTATTAGGAAGTTGACTCAAGTCACAAATCTTTAGGAAGTGTTGAAAGCTGAGTCATTTCAGATGTGTAAATCCTGTTGTAACAAACAGAGCTCAGTTGCTTGTGTTGGATAGATACTGTTTACTGGACACAAGTGGAATATCAACACAGAAGTAGATGAAAATGGATGAAATAATTGTTGGGGCAAGAGAAAGATCATTTTCTGTGTTTTTGTTTTGATTTTTGTTTTTTTGTCTTTTCCAGACAGGGTCTCCCTGTAGCCCCAGCTGTCCTGGAAACCAGCCTGTAGACCAGGCTGGCCTTGAACTCACAAAGATCCGCCTGCCTCTGCCTCCTGAGTGCTAGGATTAAAGGCATGCACCACCACGCCCAGCTCATTTTCTGTGTTTCTAAAGTTATCATCAGTGATACTTTACACATTCCCTATTCCTACTCTTCCCTTCCACCTACCTGCCCATTAGAAGCTCAAGAGAAACTTTGTATTCCATATAAATTCAAAGGGGAGATGACATGATTTACTTTTTGGAAATTCTGTAGAGAAAACTGTTATTATATTGAGTACAGTAAAAAAAAAAAAAACAACACTGTGCTGGATAGCTTTAGTGTCAACTTTTGACACACCTGGGTTGAGGGAGCCTCGACTGGGGAATTGGCTCCATTGGATTGGCCTGTAGCCACATCTGTGGAGTATTGTCTTGATTGTCCAGCAGTGTGGGAGGGCCCGGCCCACAATGAGTGGTGCCACCCTGGGCAGGTTGTTGTGTACAGTATAAGAGGGCAGGCTGAGCATGGGCCAGGGGAGCAAGCCAGTGAACAGCATTCCTCCATGGCCTGTGCTTCAGCTACTGCCTCCAGGTTCCTGCCCTGAGTTCCTGCCTTGGGTTCCCTGAGTGATGAACTACGACCCAGGAGATGTGAGCTGAATAAACCCTTTCCTCCCCAAGTTGGTGTTGGTCAGAGTGTTTTGTCACAGCAGTGGAAGACAAACTAGAACAACCACTCTTGAATGGGGCTCAGGAAATAGCTCAGGGGGTGACGTGCTCGCCTTCCAAGTGTGGGGCCCTGAGTGTGACCCCCAGACCTCAAGGGCAATGAACAGCATGGTGGTGGAACATTCCCAGCACTGGGGAGGTGGAGACAGGGGGAACTCTAGTGCTCTCTGACCAGGCAGCCTAGGCTAGCTGGTGAGTTCAAGATCAATGAGAGACCTTGCCTCAAAAAATAAAAAATTAAAAAGGCTAACAGCTGAAGATTGGCACCCTGAAGTTGTCTTCTGGTCTGCACAGGAATGTGTACACATGATCATGCACACACACATGCATACACACACATTAAAGTCTCTATGATTCATTAGGCAAATAAAACTTCCAACTAAATAAATCCAACTATGACTTTTGTCATAGAATTTCAAAGATCTCAAAGTTGTATGTGCAGATTTTTTTAAAAGGAGATTAAATATAGCATTTCATTCTTGTGCCATAAAATTAACAGGGAATTCCTTACTAATATTTTTTCTCCATGAACACAAAGACTCAGGCTGGTAAAATAAATCTAAAACATGGAATCCTACCCAGCTCAAACAACAACAGCATGAATGGCCACATATCTCACCAAACTCTTGGACTTTCACAGCAAATATTTGACTGGTGGAACTGGTGAGGACTTGAATAGTAAATATTTTAAGAGAGGAAATGGGAACTCCCCATTTCTCTGTCCTTCCCTTACATTACACATATTAATTTATATTAACTGGGAACCATATAACTCTCTGTTTGCCCCTGTCAATAATTAGTCATCACTTAAATCCTGAATCCTGCTTCTATCACAAAGAGGATTTCCTCTTTTTATTTCTCTCTCTCTCCTTTTTTTACTAGTCAGAAGCAAATCTAAAATTGACTAATGAACCACGAAGCACTTGATAGTGAAAAACCAGAAACCTTTGATAACTTCCAATGTACGGCAGTCATGTGCTCCTTTATACTAAGGATATCAGCAAGCTAATCCATTTCCTTTGCCTGTTGTCCCATCAAGATCCCCCTTCCTTTTAGTGACTTACTAAGTGACATGCTGGGTTGCTGGGTCTCTGCCCATTCAGCTTTTAGAATACTTTGGGGGAACTTTCTCTCTCTCTCTCTCTCTCTCTCTCTCTCTCTCTCTCTCTCTCTCTCTCTTTGACAACAGCTGGTTTTCATTATGCACCAGATTGTGATATACACCAGAAAGAAAGTTCTAGCAAAACCATGGTTTGTTCCTGGGGGTGTTAAGGTGAAGAATCTTTCCTGCTCTGCAGATCACTGCATACTTAATCCAGTCCATGACGTGTCTGAGTTTCTGAGTCTTTCCTGCTCTTAAGGACTGTGGGAGAGGCCTCTGGGTTTTCCTTTCTTCTTTCTTGGGTATCGTACTAATGCATTTTATATGTCCTTTAATCTCAGTTCCAGTTCTGTCAATATTTGAGCTTATCTTAAAATGGAGAACTCTAAAGGAAAGTCAAAGAAAGTCAGTTCTTACGCCGGAAGGCAAATAAATAGCTATTTCATTAAACATCTAATCGAAAAGCACCCTTTGGAATAGTTCTTGATATGAAAAAGAGAATATTAGTTCTCCCAGATCTCTTTTCATTTCATAAACATTTACAAAGTCTAATATGAGGCCAGCTTTCTAATAATATTTTGTCCTGCTTACAAGTAAAATGATAGGCATCAAGGATTGCTGACCTTAGTATGGGTCTCTACCCTCAGAGAGACTATTGCTGAAGATGGAGAGGAGGGACCTATGTCTGGATCTTGGCAAACACATTGTGTTTGTCCTAATGAAACATCACTTGGGAAAACAGCTCCGTATCTTATATGCAAACCATGCAGGTAAGAATGCTTCATGGACCCTTTACCCTGTTCTGCAGACAGGACTAGACAAGCAGATTTCCTTTCTGATCACAGATACAACCTAGGTTGTTATAGCTCTGTTCTCATTCAAATAAAGTTGGCTTTTCCAACAGTTTCCACCTTCATGAATTCTAGACAGTGTTCTTTGAAAAAGGCCTAGCCCTAACAAAAGCATTCAAGACACGCTTTGGTTTCCTGAACTGTAAAATTTTAAACAGTAGGTGGGTGGCCAGGTGTGGCTGGAAGGCTTTTCATGCTAAACTGAGATTCTGTGTTTTCTAAGACGCAGGAAAATACACAGAGAGAGACAACCAAATACACAAGCATATGTTACAGGCAAGCATATATTACTGAAAACTGAGGTGGCTGATATTTCTCACAGTTTCCCTTTCTTCTGGGTGCTATCAGGAGAGTAAAGAAATGAAACATAATCACGTGGGGGATTGTTCATATAGACTATGAGAAAATTCAGTTTGTGTGCAGATTCCACACTCAGAGGGCAGATTCCTCAGGTTGTCTTAACGCCTTCCTGTCCCTCTTCATTTCTCCTTTTATGAATTTGGAGATCTTGGCTCCATCCAGCTGAGAAGCAATCAGTGTTGAAGGGGTGACAACCAACACCTAAGTGGCAGGACCATAGGGGAATAAATAAAGAGGAGTGGATCATAGGGAAACTAAAGGAGGCTGGTGGTGGGGTAGCTGCTTCTGGAGGCTGTTGATGGAATAATCGTCATCTGGGTATCTAACAGGTCAAGTTCTGTGAGACTGAATATGCATAGAAAGCCAAACAATCAAGCATAGTTGAAGAAGAAGCAGCACTGTCTGGGAGAACTTTTTCAAATGAGCTTATAATTTTTTTTTTGGGTCTTTTCCAGACAGGGTCTCCCTGTAGCCCCAGCTAGCCTGGAACTCGCTCTGTAGACCAGGCTGGCCTTGAACTCACAGAGATCCGCCTGCCTCTGCCTCTCAAGTGCTAGGATTAAAGGCGTGCACCACCACACCCAGCTTATAATTGTTTTTAATGTGTGCTGAGGTCCTCCTGTGTCTTGTTAGCACATCTGATATGACTAGTGTAATGGAGGAATTGCATATTTGTTTATTCATTTATTTATTATATATTTTATGTGAATATGTGTTTTCCTGAATGTTTTTGCAGTTTTTCTTTTTTATTTATTTTTATTTTTTAAATAATTTTTAATATTTTTTATACAAGATTACATCACAAATCAAATCTAGACCTATGTCCTGAATGAATTTATATGTACCTGATGTATGCAGTAGCTCTTAGGGGACAGAAGAGGGCACTGTATCCCTTAGCATTGGAGCTCTTCTTATGGCTGCTGACAACCAGAGTTCAATCCCTGGAAACCACATGGAAGAAGGACCTAACCAAAACATGCAAGTTGCTCTCTGAGCTCTTGCTAATCCATTTGGCACAAAATAATGTAAAGGAAGAACACAGGTTTGTATAGTTCCCTTGTAGTCTGTGGTATAATAATAAAAGCATGTATCCAAACAAAGCCATTTAATACCTGACCCAATCAAAGCAAAGATATGCGAAGACTTTGGATTGAGAACCAATATTTGGACACCAGTTTGTGCTACAGTGCTAAGCTACTTGGTCTCATTCCACAGTGTGGTATGCTGGACAGTTTCAGTTGTGAACATGATGCATTTGAAAGAGCAATCCTCAGCTGCAGAATTTCCTCTACTGGATTGGCCTATGCACATGTCTGTGCAGAAGTTTCTTGATGGTTGAGCGACATGGGAGGGCCCAGACCACTGTTGGTACTGTCACTCCTGGGCAAGAGTGGTCCTGGATTGTAGAAAGCAGACTGGGTGCAGGCCAGAGGAGCAAGCCAATAAGCGGTACCCCTTCCATGTTTTGTGTTTCAGTTCCTGCCTCCAGGTTCCTGCTCTGATTACACTCAGTGCCTTAAAATATAAGATGAAGGGGCTGGAGAGATGGCCTAGCAGTTAAGAGCACCGACTACTGTTGCAGAGGACCCAGGTTCAATTCCCAGCACCCACATGGCGGCTAAGAACCGTTTTTAACTCCAGTTCCAGGGGAATCCGATGCCCTCTTCTGACCTCCATGGCATCGCATGACACGGGTGCACCAACCTACATGCAGACAGTACACTCATACACATAAAAAAAATAAAAAATAATATAATAAATAAAATTACAAAGTAAAAACAAAGAGAAGCACTTCTTTCTACTTTTTCCAACAAATCAATAACAAATCAATCCATGTCCCACTAAGTAAGAAATTGATTTCTTTTTTTGTTTGTGATAAGGTATCTCAGGCTAGCCTCACATTCTCAGTCCTCCTATCTCAGCATCCTGAGTGCTGGAACTGTGGCACTGTCCCACCCTGCTACAGGGAAAGAAGTTAGTTTTGTGCAAAGACCAATTTTTGTTTACATCTATCTGCTTTCTTTGCCTTACTCCTGTACCAGAGTCAACCCTTTCTTTCAAAGGCAACAGCCAACATTCCACCCTGAGATATTGGTCTGCATACGATTTCCCATAAAGAATGAATTACTGCTTTAGAAGCATTCTAAAGGATATATTATATCAGAGATTTCGAGATGAGAAATGAAGCACTTCATGGAAAATTTATTTTTGCAGTCGCACAGTCCTTGGCTGTTTTGTGACTAACACAGAGACAAAAATATATAAACAACGATGTGCCTGATCAGAGTAGTGAATGTTCTCACTTACAAGTCAAATCCACAGAATTGTTGCAGTTGATCCTCACAGAGGGCACTTCATATACAGCCAGGATTACATACAGGAAAACAAATCTGTGAACTAGATCTGAGAGCAGATGGATATGATGCTGACCCAATGTTGTATCTAATGTGTTTGAAGATTTTTTTTTTCTAAATGAACAGGAACGACATCCAAAGAGAGTAATGCATATAAATTTTCTTGGTGGAATAGAAAGTTAGTTATTCAGACAGAAATTTTCAAGAAGAAAGTTGAGCAGACAAGACTGAGACAATCTAGGAAGCTTTTCTCTTTTTTTTTTTAATTTAATTTATTTATGTATGTGTATGAATGTACTGTCTGCATGCAAGTCTGTGCACCCGTGTCGTGCAACGCCGCGGAGTTCAGAAGAGGGTCTCGAATTCCCCTGGAACTGGAGTTCTCCTGGAATTGGAGCTTCAGACGGTTCTCAGCCACCATGTGGGTGCTAGGGATCAAACCCGGGTCCTCTGTAAGAGCGGTCGGCGCTCTTAACCGCTAGGCCATCTCTCCAGCCCCCGGAAGCTTTTCTCTTAACGTCCAAATGTTTGCCATAGTCAGTCAAGGCATCTTGGAAGTGCATCCTAGGAAAGTAGGCTTCTAATTAGCCAGCCCACCTGTGTGATTTTGACCCACAACCACATTGGAGTCTTAAAGTCTAAAAGATTGTTCTTGCGCCCAGGGATGAAGAAGAAAGAATCATGATACAGAGTTTGGCGGTGCACATGGAAAGAAGAGAGATTTGTGAACACTTGTATTCATTTACTACTTATTTTGTGTGGGGAGAGACACTCCTTGGCAAGTGTAGTCAGAGAACAACTTGTGGGAGTTGGTTTTCTCCTACCATGTGAATTTCAGGTATTGATCTCAGATCATCAATCTTGGTGACAAGTGCCTTTACCTGCTGAGCCACATTGTCAGCCCTAATTCATTTCTTTGTCAATGACTGTTTTATCCCCAAGATGTTTACTGGGGTTTAGGATACAATGTTGAGCAAAAGAGGCATGGATTTTTGATTCATAAAATTGACACAGTTAGAAATTTCCCCAAAATCAAAATGTAAAAGCAAAATTTTTTCAACTTGATACAAACATTTTTTTAAAAATGTGTATGAGTAGCCGGGGGTGGTGGCACATGCCTTTAATCCTAGCACTTGGGAGGCAGAGGCAGGCGGATCTTTGTGAGTTCAAGGCCAGTCTGGTCCATAGAGTGAGTTCCAGGCTAGCTGGGGCTACACAGAGACCCTGTCTCAAAAACACCGAAAAAAAATGTGTATGAGTGTACTGTCTGCATGTTGGTTGGTGCACCCATGTCGTGCAATGCCACGGAGGTCAGAAGAGAGCATCAGTTTCCCCTGGAACTGGGGTTAAAGACGGTTCTTAGCTGCCATGTGGGTGCTGGAGATGGAACCCAGGTCCTCTGCAAGAGCAGTTGGTGCTCTCAACTGCTGAGCCATCTCTACAAACTTATATGCCATTGAAATTGGTGATGACCTGTACAAAGTAAGAGATGATTTATCTCTGAATTTCTCTAGCATAACACAATATTTAAGAATAATGTCTTTTTTAATGGAAAAGTTGGGGAATGAGAAAGGTTTGAAAACAACTATGTTCCTTGCATTTGGTCAAGAGTTGCCTTCAGCCAATTACAGATATTACGAAGTTAGGATAAACCCTGAACAAACAGGCATGCAAGAGTACAGTTTGGGCACTGTACTGGGACCTAGTCTAAGGAATATTTGAGGTTATAAGAATAAATAAATGCAGCCAGAAAATGGGACCCTGAGGAAAGCAGGTTTCATGGTAACAGTTCCAGCTTTGATACCTGAAGATAAGAAGCAAGACCAAGCAAACTGAGTATGGGCAGAGGAGAAGAAGCTGCATTGGGAGTGGAATTAGGAAACCACACAGTGGGAAACCGAGGAAGAATTCCAAGGATGAAGTTGGGGTTGTAAAGAGGACAAGGAGCATAAGGACTGTAGACAATCCTTAAATAAATCATACCTATAATGCTTTTGAGGAACGATTTAGGAAAGAAAGGTGAGAAATGAAAGGGAAAATTGAGAACAAACAAGGATAAAAGTTAGGGGCAGTGACATGAACCATCAGTGAAGAAGGTAACATGTACCAAGTAGCTGCACCAATGAAGAAGGTAACATGTACCAAGTAGCTGCACCAATGAAGAAGGTAACATGTACCAAGTAGCCACACCAATGAAGAAGGTAACATGTACCAAGTAGCTGCACCAATGAAGAAGGTAACATGTACCAAGTAGCCGCACCAATGAAGAAGGTAACATGTACCAAGTAGCTCCCAAACAAATGAGGTAAAGTGAAGAGGGATGTATTGGGAAGATCTAAGCATTACTGAAAATAGGAACTCAAAATAGTTATGCAAGAGCAAGTCATTTAAAATGGCAAAAAAAGAGTAGAAAAAAACTATAAATGAAAAAGAATTGGCTCTATGAATATTAATAACTAGGCATTTCATTCTGCTATAAACCACCCGTATTTATTTAAATGAAATTGTTAGCAATACTTTCTTGGATTTCATTGTTTTCGGCTCTGAGCTTGGAAGCAGGCTCCTTTTGCCCACCACATGGTGCTTGAATAAGGTCTTTAGGGTAAATCTCCACCATCAATATAAACATGCTAATCCGTGTTTTTCCCAGATGGCCATTGAACCCCCTTGATATCTTTTCCACCAGGTGGCAATGCCCCCTTACTATTCAGGAGTAAAACTCTCAATAGAATGAAAACAGCAAATATTCTGGATTCTTGAAGGAGCAAACATCTGACAACTCTCTATCTTTTGAGGGTAGACATGGTCATCAGGGTCACCTCCTGGAAAATCCATTACAGATTCCCAAAGTGCTGATTCTACACAAACCAGGGAGAAAAAAAAGGAAGTTGACAGACAGTTTATATTGAAAGAAGATTACCCAACAGCTTGAAGTGCAAAGAGCTTTTCTTTTTTAAATAAAGAAGAAAAAAAGTATAGATTTTTCATAATCTGAAATGCTGGGATCATTGGGCATGAAGGGAAAGGAGGGGAAATAACTAAGAAAGAAAAAAATAGAGGCCAAAGGAAATCATCATGGATCAATAATCGATGGACTATGTTGGATAGATAAAGAAATATAAAAGGAGACCCTCATAAAATGTAATCTGATAGGATCAGGACCTCAAGACAGTGTTATAGAATGAATGAAACAATTTTTAAGATTTTAAAAAATGTTATGCTTTGAAAACTCTGTGTGTGTGTGTGTGTGCGTGTGTGTGGGGTGTGTGTGTGTGTGTGTGTGTGTGTGTGTGCATTCCGGTGTGCACAGAGGCCAGAGGAAAGAGTCAAGTCCTCTAGAGCTGGAGTTCCAAGCGGTTGTGAGTCACTGGGAACTGAACGCACTTCTCCTGGAATTCCAACACATACTCTTAACCACTGAGCCACCTCTCTAGCCTTCTTAAATGTTTGTTATTTGTATTACATTTGATTTTTGTTTGTTTGTAGTCCTTGGGATTAAAACTACTGTCTTGCTCATGTTAAGTAAGTATATTACTTCCTACTGAGCCACACTCCCAACCCTTTAAAAAACCTGATTGTTTTGAGACATGGTCTCAATAAATTTCCCAATCTGGCCTTGAGCTTACTCTATAGTGTAGGTGGGCTATGCCTGTAATTCTCTTGGCTTAGTCTCCCTGGTACTTGAGACTAGAGTTTTGTACCACCAGACTTGGTTACAACAGTCTTTCAAATGTTAAAAAAAATCATTATTTTTAAAATTCAAGATTAAAGTATCGACTAAGACAAAGACAAGGAAACTAAATCAATAATCTACAGTCTATGTTTTCTAGTCTACTGTCTACATCAGTGAAGTTTTACTGGCACAACTATGATTATTTTCTTACATATTGACAATGGCTCTCCAATTTGCTACATCAGTAGAATTGTATATTTGTCTCAGACTACATTGTCCACAAATCCTAAAAGACTTTCTAACTGATGCTTTACATTAGAATTTTGTTGACCCTGGAGTACTATTAGAAGATGGAGATTTCAGGGTCAAGGAGATAACGCAGCAGGTGTCCCATGACAAATACATGATCAAACACATGCATGTATGCACGTGCATGCACACACACACACACACACACACACTTTCTCACACAAGATAGCACATGTTTTAAGACATAGTTTTTGGAGCTAGAAAAATGTAGACGTTAGCTCCAGTTTTAACAATGAATAGTCACTTAACTTGAATACAATTTTAAAACTTGTTATAGACACTGCTTTTTTAATTGAATTTTTGCAATTTACATGTAACATAGCTTCTTGGTATTTATATCCCTCCTCTGTCTGCCACCCTTCTCCCTATTGACCTCTGCCCAATTTAATATATATATATTATGGCCTATAGAGATGATTTGTGTCCCCCAGGTGTCCTTCAGTATAGGTCCATCCAATGGGCTACCCATCCTTACAAGACTGTCTTTCCCTCCCTTCTCTCAGCAGCCATCAATTAACAGACATTACTTAGGTTAGGTTGGGATTTCTTACCCAACTTCCCTATGATATTGCATTTTAAAACTTTATTTCTTACTGACACACCCAGAAAGCATGTTACCCATTATCACCTCCATTGTTGAAATTCAACAAAGAACTAACATTATGTCCTCTACAGCCCCAGCTTTCAGCTAGCAAACTAAACCCAGTTGTTGTCATTTAAAGAGCAATGGCCGGGGGTCGGAGAGATGGCCTAGCGGTTGAGAGCACCGACCGCTCTTGCAGAGGACCCGGGTTTGATCCCCAGCACCCACATGGTGGCCGAGAACCGTCTGAAATGCCAATTCCAGGAGAACTCCAGTTCCAGGGGAATCCGACACCCTCTTCTGACCTCCGTGGCATTGCACGACACGGGTGCACAGACCTGCATGCAGACAGTACATTCATACACATACAGAAATAAATAAAGTTAATAAAAAAAGGAGCACTGGCTGAGAATAACTATACTTCCTTTGAATTCTGGTGAGTCTTGCTGTCTGCAAATCACACCTCTCTGGCTTTCTCTTTGAGTAGAATCAGATTCCTCATGAAGGCGTTTAGCAGCTACTAAATTATTTAGCGCACTTGTATCTGTCCAGATCTGACAATCTTCCAGTCCCTGCCCAAGGGCCTAGTTACTGAATCATACAAATCCAAAAGGTACAAGAGGATAGGAGGGACTTGGTAGCCAAAGTCCAAAATTTGGCTCACAGAACACCAAAAGATGATTTTTTTGATGTTTCTTACCCCGGTACTAGTTTTGGCTGCCAGTAAGGGTCTTTGGCAAGCACCTATAGGAGAAGTGTCTAAAACATAAAGTGTGAATCACTGGAAATGGGAATTCTGTCAAAATAAGGGAATTAAGTTCATTAAAGGCGTGGTAGTTTGCTTTACTGTGCCAGCTCGTAATGATCAGTCCTGGCAGCAACAGTCAGCCAGTTCAAACCCACCCAAACCTGGCACAATAAATGACCCCAACCAACCCACCCTCTTGGCATTCTCTCCAGGTTAAATGGCCTTAAATTAGTAGAAATTGAGTTTGGATTTGTGGCTGTTGTCTTCTTCTCTTCTGACAGCAAAGAGCAAAGCTGTCTTTTCTCATGGGTTAGTGTGGAAGACACCTCCAGGTGACACAAATTTGCCTTAGAGTGTTAGAATCATCAACAAAAAGGAGAATTTATGCTCAAAGTCTGAAAATACACATTTCCTGAGTATGTATTGTCAGGTCTTGATAGAAAAGTAAGCCCATCCCCTGGATAAAAGGACTCCAACATCAAATAAGAAGGGTTCTGAGCTTGCTGAGGTATTGTCTCCCCATTAGCCGTGACCCCACCTCAGTTGATATAGGTAGGACACGACAGGGGCCATCCTTAGACACACAGCCCCTCAGACATAAGCGAGGCTGCTGTGTGTCTATGGGGCCATGCCAAGACTACGATGCGTTTGGCTGATTTCTAGGATCAGAGAATTTCTTTGGGTTGGGAGATGCTGAATCTGTTTGAATCAATATTGTTCAGATCACTTCAGTACTTCCAAATAAATATTAGTTTCACACAATTTACTCACCTGAGTTTTGTCAGTAATGTGTTAAATGCCTTTGGTAGAACACAAAACTAAACAATCTTGCCTTCATGGGATTTACATTGTTGTGCAGGAGAAGGGGTTCTACACCAATAATTAGAAAATGATTTGAATAATGGTGAATAAGAGTTAAGAGGAGAGTGCTTGGCAAACAAGGGTGAGAGCCGAGGTAAGCCTTATCAACTGGTGATGTTGGGTTTTGATCATGAAAGATAGTGAAATAATAAAACAGTGTAACTCAATGGCGTGTGTTCTCCATTTGCTTATCAGGACTAGAACAGGAGCTTTATTTAAAAAGCAAGAGTGGCCAGCTGGTTAGCTTAGTTGGTTAAAAAGCAATAATGTTTCTGGGTAATTATTGTCTCCCTTTCCTTATCTCACATCTGCCCTAATGCTGTTGAATGTTCCTAAAACCCAGGTAACATAAGCAGAAGTTTAGATGAGAACGTTGGTGAAGGATGATGCCTTATGGTATGTATATCATTTCGTTGATGTGCTGTCTGGTCATAAATGGACACATGGAAGTGTACAGTAACCACCCAAGTCAGCAGCCACCTCTATAGTTAGAATGGCATTTAAGACATTATATTCTTTCACTATTTCAATGTGTGCATGTTTGTTTTTTTCCTGTGGGGGTTCAATATTCCATTGTGTGCAAATGCACATATGCATTTAGAAATTAGAAGATAATTTTGCATGCCATTCCTTAGAAAGCCTCTGCTTTTGGTGTTAAAACAAGGTCTCTCATTGGCAGGAACTTCATCCAGTAGGCTAAGGTAACTAGCTGGTCAGCCATCTCCAGGGAAGACTGGTTTCACCACAGCTTGGATTATAGACACTTGCCTCTGCATTCAGCTTCTTTTATAATATTTTTTTTATTTTTTTAATTTTATTTATTTTTTGTGTGCATGAAGAATGTACTGTCTGCATGTAGGTCTGTGCACCTGTGTCATGCAATGCCTCAGAGGTCAGAAGAGGGTGTCGGATTCCCCTGGGACTGGAGTCAAAGAAGGTTCTCAGCTGCCATGTAGGTGCTGGGGATTGAGCCCGTGTCCTCTGCAAGAGCGGTCGGCGCTCTTAACCATTAGGCCATCTCTCCAGCCCAAAATCTTTTTTTTGTTGTTGTTGTTGTTGTTGTTATTTTTGAGACAGGGTCTCCCTGTAGCCCCAGCTGCTGCCCTGGGATTTGCTCTGTAGACCAGGCTGGCTTTGAACTCACAAAGATCCGCCTGCCTCTGCCTCCCAAGTGGTAGGATTAAAGGTGTGCACCACCACGTCTGGCTTGCATTCAGCTTCTTACTATAGATTTCAGAAGAGGGCATCAGATCCCTTGGAAATGGAGTTGTTATCCACCATGTGGGTGTTGGGAATCAAACCCAGGTACTCTGCAAAAGCAGCCAGTGCTCTTAACTGCGGAGCCATCCTTTCAGCCTCTCCACATCAAATCTTTACTGTTAAGTTCATTGTAGTACCAACAGAAGCTGATAGTCTTAGGGACAATATATAATATTCCCTAGCCAAAATTGGAATGGAATAAATGAGCTGATAAAGATTAGTTTTTCAGATAATCCATTTAATAAATGTTTATTATGTATCTACAGTATGCAATGTCCCAGGAAATGGGTACAGGAGAAATACAAACAATAAGACATAAACCCAGGCTGAATGTAATTAAATTAATAAACACTGGGTTTGGATTTTCTTTCAGTTAATAAAATAAAGAGCTGTTTCTTATCTCTGAGATAATACAGAGACGGAGAGATTTCTAAGAAGGATGCTGAAGAGGCGGGATTGCAACTGAAAGAAATGTGCATAGAGGAGAAAAGTCACCAGGGATACTAAATAGTACAGATTTGGCCTACGTTTTATTTAGAAAGAGTAAGAGTATTGTCATGAAACTTGCCTATAGCTCTTAGGCTTTGTTTCAGGCAAGCTATTCAAACCAGCACTACTGAAGTTGAGGAAAAAAACATAACAATGAATAGGTGTGGAGAAAATCATGAATAGGCTTTTATAAAAAGCTTAATAATAAATTTGGGGGCAAATGGGAAAAGCACAGGCTCTTCTTTGTTTTTTTTTTTTGTTTTTTTTTTTTTTTTTTTTTTTTTTTTTTTTTTTTTTTTTTTTTTTTTTTTTTTTTTTTTTTGGTGGTTTTT
>VZQC01005910.1:687606-736916 GCA_009823505.1 Rhizomys pruinosus
TTTTTTTTTTTTTTGGTCTTTTTGAGACAAGGTCTTCCTGTCGCCCCAGCTGTCTTGGAACTCACTCTGTAGACCAGGCTGGCCTTGAACTCACAAACATCCACCTGCCTCTGCCTCCCGAGTGATAGGATTAAAGGTGTATGCCACCACGCCCGGCTAAATGCACATGACTTTCATCCCAAGATGTAGGAGTGAAGAAAGGAGGAGGACTGACGTCATCCTTGGCTATATTGAGAGTTGTAGGACTGTCTTGACTATGTAAGAATCTGTCTCAAAAAAACAAACTATCAAAAAAATATATCTATTATATGACACTCATCACTGGGAATACGTCTTTTCTAATATCTGTTTGCTCTTCTGTTATTTCCTCATCTCTAAGCATTCCTTCCTAGAACTGCTATTTTTGTTGGATATAGCAGAAAAAAATGTTTATTCTGTCTAATTTAGGTGGTTCAAGCACATTTTCTCTGACAATATTTATAAATGAATTATAAGGAGGAAAAATATTAAAATATGAAAACTATTTCTCAGTAGGTTTTCTGGTGCATTCTTGTGGTTATATATGGGAAAATGGCTCTTTTTCCAATTTTTCATGGAGTGTGATATCAGACTTTGCAGATATGGGAATGTAGTTCAAAGGGCACACAAAGCACATTCTTATGGAAGTTCAATATTTTTCATAAAGTAGAATTCAGGAAGCATTTTAAAAACTGTGCTAATGTGTTGTATATATTAGTTAGGATTCTCTAGAGAAAAAGAATGCCATATAGTGTACACACACACACACACACACACACACACACACACACACGTAAGGGGGAATTTATACATGTAAGGAATTGGCTCACACAATTACAGAAGAATAAAAGTCTTATTATCTGCCGCCTGTAAGATGGAGGCCCAGGAAACTGGTGGATGCAGTTCAACATAAACCCACAGGCAGAAAACATGGTTATAAGCTAGAGAATATGAGGTGAGCTATCTCAGCTCAAGCAGAAATTTAGAAAAAGGACAGGTTTCTTCTTCCTCAGTTTTATGCTTATATTCTCAGTGGACTCACAAATACCCACTCAGAGTGGGGAAGGTGAGCTGCACTACGAGGTCCAATGACCTAGTTATCATAAAACACCTTCGCAAACAAACTTAGAAGCTATCATTAATGTGGGTGCACCCATAACCCAGTGATTTTGACACAGAAAAATTAGTTATCAAATATACTAATTCTAAAATCACACTTAAAGATCATTTAAAACTTCAGAGATGCCTTGAAGATTTAGCTAAGATTTATGCCATGGGGCTGGAAGCAATGGCTCTGTTGTGAAGAACGTTGGCTGCTTTCTGAAAGGGCCAGCTCTGAGGGATCCGGTCCCTCTTCTGGCATCCATGTGTTTCCACACACACATAAACGCATGCACACACAAACCCATACATGCAAAGAAACTTTTTATTTTATTTTTTGAATATATTTTATTTTTCAAAGCCAATTTTTATTGAAGCTTTGTGCATTTCATACAAAATTTTAAATCAAATCTAGACCCATGCCCTCCTCCCTGCCCCCCACTCCAACAGAGCTCATGCATCTGCCAAACATGTTTTTCATCTTCTTCTCAGTCTCTCTCAAAATTTTCAATGCAGAACTTTACTGTTTCAAGCAGAAGTTCACTGTTTCAGTCATTTCTTTGACCCAGTCTTTTTGTTGTTGTTGTTGTTGTTGTTATTACTTCCAATATGCATCACACTAAAATATGCATATATGCATGTCACATATATCATAGGTTTTAGCATATTCATTTTATGATTTTTTTCTTTATTAGGCTGAATGATATCATGTTTGAAGGCTCCTCCTTAGGAAGCCCAAACCACCATCAGTTCTGTCCTGTGCTCCTCACTGGGGTTTTACCTTCCCATAGTCACCAAATGAGTAAGCACTGCGTCCTGTCTTGATCCTCCTGTACTGGTCTCCATGATACAGCCTGGGTAGTCCAACAATGGCAGTCTATACTCTGTAGAGGCAGAAACTCCAGTAGTAGCTCAGTCCACAAGCTGGATGTCTCAGCAGTCTCCATCTGGCACTGAAGGTTTGGAGGATTCTTGGAGAGACATGAGCCCTCAGTCCATACTGGAAGGTTGAAAAGCTGTGTCTCATGTCTTTGAAGGATGGCAAAAGCAATGGCAGCCACGGGGTAGCTGCACTTGCCAGTAAGACAGGCAAAACAACTGTGCTTTTTTTTTTTTTTTTTTTTTTTTTTTTTTTTTTTACTTTTCATTGGTCTTTTAACTAAGATCTCAAATTTTATACCTGAAGTACAATTTCTCAGGCCTTACTATTTACTTATTTCTGGTTATACTTTCCTTTTGGATGTTAAAGTCCACACAGTTAGCTCAGATTAAGCAAGATTTTTGTTTTCTCAAGGACAGTTGAGGATCTGGTCCTCAAGGGTCACTCAGATTTGGGGATGGGGTAAGCCTCTGGCTCCTTTTGGCTTTTCATTTACCAGTTCCATCCACGAGAGGACAAAGTCAGGTCTTGCTAGACCAGGCTTCCCTTTTTGAAGCATGAGCAGATTTTTCTCTTTATTGACTAGACACTGGCTGAAGTCCCATTAGTGGATCTCCAAGACCTCCCTGCACAGGAAGACTGATGACTCACATTTGCAGGACATTTCAAGAGATGCCCCCATGCATAGTCCCCTGGGACTTAGTTGACCTCTGAGGGCAAGGAACAAAGTTATCCCTTAAGACCCTGGGCCAAATTGGTATGGGCATTAAGTATGGTTGTTAAGCATCCAGAAAGGCTAAGTTACACCAGCCTGATACTTTTAACTACTGTGCAATATTCTCTAAAATATGCATACATACCCTCTACCCATATACCAAAATTTCCTAACTCTGAAAATAAATGGTTGTTTAGTTCTAGAACCTGTTAAGGGATTCAAGAAACTTTTTAAAAAAATTTTTATGCCATTACATACGAAATAAAACAGAGAATTACTTTTTGGTAGTGCTCTGCAATCCTTCAAACTTTATGGCAATTGGAATTAATAAAGTCAACAAGAATCAATACATGTTTTCTCATTCTATAAAAACTACACACAGGAAATAAAATATTTACCAAATTTATACAAGAAGCTCCTAATCTATCATTGAGAGAAATAACAAATACTCTCATATATGTTGATAAACAAATTGTATTTATCTCATCCATGCCAGATACTGTTCTAGAAACTATGTATATTGGGCAAATATTCATGAACACTCTATAGAGAAGTTGTTCTTATTATTCCTATTGACTTACAGGAAAACATAGTGATGAAACAGTTAAGGGACTATACCATGTGCTTCACAAGATAACTAAGAGCCCTGAATCTACCTTGGTAGCTTGTTACATGTTCATTTGAGTACACTAACAAATAGCTAGGGAGATAACACAGTTGGTAAAATTCTTCCTTTACAAGCATGAGGATTTGAGTTTGATCCTTAGAACCCATGTGTAAAAGACGGCCATAATGTTGCACTTAAAATCCTATGGTGGAAAACTAGGATCAGACAGAGCCCCAGATCTCACTGGCTGACCAGTTTAACTTACTTGGAGAGTTCCAAACCAATCCGAGGTGCTGTCCCAAATAAGAAATAAACATCTTCCGAGGACCGATATCTAAGGTTGTCCTCTGTCCTTCACACATTTGAAGACATACATGTAACTCCAACCACAGACACAAGCACACCTATACACCAATACACACATTCACTAACAAAAAAATAAGTCAACACACACCTAACACCCCCTGACTTGCGATCACCCTACCCTACTTAACTTAGTATAATAATAAAAAAAACACATTTACTGCAAGATACCCAGAAAATGCATGAAAAATCATTTGAATGCACAGAGGATCAGCTGATTCACTAAGATTTCACAACCCTAGGGTCATTCTTCATGCCATAGCCTGTCATATGAGTTTAGTTATCTTTTTTCATGTAACCATGTTAACAAACATGTTCTTTGTGGTATGGTTATGCAGTTTAGATATGCAGCATCTTCCCAAAATGCTTGCATGTTAAGGACTTTATCCTAAGGCAATTGGCACTACTAGGAGCTTATTGGATACATATATTCCTAAGAAGCCCATCCATGGGGGAGCTCTCCATTAATGAATCCATAATGAACTGGTAAGGAGGTAGGGCCTAGTTGAAGGGCAGGGGAGAGATTTTTTTTCAAGTTAAGTCTCATTGTTGAAGGCTTCCTCCATTTCTCCTCCCCTCCTGTCCCCTCCCCTTCCATGTCCCTTCCCCTCCCCTCCCCTCTTCTCTTCTCTTCTCTTCTCTTCTCTTCTCTTCTCTTCTCTTCTCTTCTCTTCTCTTCTCTTCTCTTCTCTTCTCTTCTCTCTTCCTCTCTCTCTCTTTCTCTCTCTCTCTCTCTCTCTCTCTCTCTCTCTCTCTCATATTTATTGTTTTCTGGCTGTCTTAAAGTGACCAGCTTTCTTGGCTATGTCCATCTCACTAAAATATTCAGCCTCATCTCAGACAGAAGAGGCCCAAGAGATCATGGGTTGGAACCTCTGAAGCTAAGAGTCACAATACATCTTTTTCCCTTTAAGTTGCTTATCTTATGGATTTTATTGTCACTGAAACTAAAAGTCAACAAGGACATTGTCCTTTTTTTCTTTTCCTTTAAAAACATTTTTACTTATTTTTATATGTGGGTATATGTGTATGCCTCATATATGTCTGTGGAAGTAGGAAGAGAGCATCTGATCCCCCAGAACTGGAGTTACTGATGGTTGTTATTTGCCATGTGGGTGCTGGGAACTGAACCTAGGTCCTCTGCAAGAGCAGCCAGTGCTCTTAACCACTGAGCCATCCATCTCTCCATTTCCTATTACATCTTTTTTATGTCATATGGCAGTAACTGTTCTGGGCCAGGGGTTAGTGTCTGGGTCCAAAAGGCAAATGTGACCTGCCATCAATATGTAGATAATATTTTGTTGCAATGCAATCATAATTATTTGTTTATGTATTCTCTCTGTTTTCTATTTTAGCTACAGTGACAGAACTCAGTAAATATAAGAGATTCTATGGACCACAGGGATGAAACTTCCTTACTATCATGGCAACTCTTTATCTCCACCCTGAATTCTATATTTTTCCTTTTATGGGGCAGGGTCTCATGGTTAAGCCTAAACTTGTAATCCTCCCACCTCTGCCTTCCCAGTGCTGGGATTACAGACATGTGCCAAACTCTGGGCTCTACATTTTAAGTTCTAGTAATGAATGATTTTCGGCATGGTGGTAAATAAATTCCACTGTAGTGTTTAAATAAATAGTGGTGTGACATGCCATTTGACGCTATTCTTTAGTCACGAAACTCAGGGCTGCTTTGAGAAAAAGAAACTAGGCCAATATTTCCTATGACTCAATGGAAATGTTCAAATATATTTCATATCAGATTTTAAAAGCAGCAATGTATAGCCTGACCATGAAATCTATCACCCAACTTGCAGGCCTGATGGTCGACAGTAGCATGCCTAGACAGCACACAGTAGACTAAGAATTATGATCACTTCTTGATGTTCAGTAATTCCATCATGACTTTATCATTTCAGTCAAGTCTCCAACTGCACTGGGTTCTGGCAATTGACTTCTGAATGCTGTCTTCTCTCCACTTCTTTTCCTTTCCTTATTACAGACTATCCCCCATGTTATAAACAACTCCCCTTTCAGATAACATGCTGTTCCTGATCTGTTTTCACACCTTGTCTCTGTCATACAAATAAAATTTCCAGGCTGTCTTTGTTACTAAGTCTTGAAGTCTTCATGCCCTTCTCTTGATTCTTTGCCGCATTCCCTGTGCAGTTTGTTCAATACAAAGTTCATGAGATTTGTGAAGTCTCATAACCTCTAAAGTAACTACACAGAGAAAAGACGGAGGCTAAGGAGTTACAGAAACAAGGAATGTCTTTCCAGAGAATGCTCTGCGGTGGCTCCAAATGAGCTCTTGCTCAGGAAATGCCGAATCTTGTGTATGAGTCCTTTAGTGGCAAAGGCAAACAGGCCACCCTTATTAGAAATTCTACAGCTAAAGATGTAAGATCATAGCTCAATTCAGTCGGAGACAGGTTGGGCAACAAGAACCAGGAGCCAAAGCAGTCTAGTCGGCTCTGAAACTTGATTCAGGCACCAGATTATGAATAGATTTAACTAGTTCCGCCAAATGAAAATGTAGATTTTGGCAAGGATTGAATTTTTTTTGTAGGTGGTGGGAGCATTCTATATGTGGAGTCCCAATACACACTGAGAGAGATTAAAAAAAAACCTTTTTATGTTATATAACTACTCAGTGTACGTTAAAGGAAAAGGAAAACAATTAACTTGATAAACGCCAAAAATTCAACCTCTTTTTACTGACTTGAACATTCCACTTCTCTTACTTACTTTGCTTTGGAATACAAGCTATCTTTCATGATGCAGAATGATACAGTACTAAGCAGCAGTCAATAAGCAAATGCTGATAGTAACCTTATTAAACCGTATCCATTAGGTCTGTTCAATTTCGGAGAAACGGAGATACAGCAAGAAACTTCTTACGGCAGGAAGCTAGCCTCTTGTCAATAAGCACTTGGAAACCAATTTAAATTGTCCTGAGATTTCTTGGCTCCCCTTTCCTGTCCTGTGGTAATCTGTGCCCCAGACACAATGAACTCCCATTTCCTTCTGTTCTTAGAGCATTGGCCCTTGGATCATTTCTATTTCAGGTTTTCCGATGACAAAAAAGATTAACACAATAAAATAATGACAATCAGTTCCATCTCTTTCTCGGTTTTGTAACTTATCTCTGAGTTTCTACCCTTGCATCGCTTTGTTTCAATATGTTTCCAAATTGAGCTTTAAACATACCGTCCTACTGTAAAATGTCAACAACACTGAAAACATTTTCCAACAAAATTAATATACATAAACATAATTCAAAAAAACATGATTAAAAAGATAGTTATTAAGAATATTGTAAGAAACTTCTGGTAGCTTATTTTTACTTCCAATATTTCTGGTTTGAAAGATGAGTATTGAAATACATTTGGTGGTGCTGCTGCTGCTAATGACTATGATGACTATGTACTGTATGTATGCGTGCATGTGTGCATGTGTGTGTGTATGTGTATATGTGTGCCCATAAATTGGAATCCTTCTGATAATTTCAGCAGAAGAATGTAGCTATTATTTGCTGCATGATGAGAAATGAAGATGATAATGATTCTTAACGCATTATAGTGATGTACAAGGGACCGTCTTTAAAAGTCAAATTCTGGCTCTGTCAGTGTTGTGGCTCTTTGTTCTGACCACATTTGTTTCTTCATTTTTCTAAGATCGGATTCCTCTCTTAAGTGTTAATATAATAATAGTAATCTAATATGATTTTAAAATCTGGTAGACTGTGATAGAGCTTCTCATGAAAACACAGTCAATGGATGTAAGCCATCATCAAGGGGCATATAATTACTCCATGGAAAAGAGTTTCTAGTCACAAACATTGACAATTTAAGAGCAAATAGGCAGATGTGGGGATTCTGGAGTTTAGAAGGGTCAGGTGTAATGGAGGAGAGAAAGGAAGGTGAGTGTCTTGGTTGCTGTGTGCTAAAAAAAGTTAAATCAAGAAAGTTGAGTTGGGGACCAGAGAGATGGCTCAGTGGTTAAGATCACATTTGTCCTAATATCTCTTCCAGTGTAAATATATATATATATATATATATATATATATTAAGTTACCTAACATAGTAGATTTCAAACCCAAATTAGTCAGAAGAGATTAAAGCAGTTACCTCACATAATAAAAGGAATAATCTATCAAGAAGATAAAAAGATTGCAATCATATATGTATTGAACATTAATGAATTTCAATTAAAAATCCTACTGGGCATAAAAGGGAAAGTCAATCCTGAAACAATAATAGAAGGCTACTTTAGTATCCTCCACTGTCATCAAGGTAGATCATTTATATAGGCAAACAGTAAAGAAAACTCAGGGAAACAGCATTGTAGATCAAATGAACTTAAACAGTATTCCATACAACAGTTGCCAAATCTATATTATTTTCAGCAGTCCAATAAAATTTCTTTTTTCTAACATAGATCACATTCTAAGTCATAAAGCAAATCTTAACAGATACAAACATTTCAAGATAATGTTTATACTTTATGAAATCACAATGAAATAAAGCTAGAAAACAATAGCAAAATAAGTATAGACGCTATACAAATGCATGGAGACTGAAGAACACATTCCTGAATGATGAGTAGGTCATGGGAAAAATCAGGGAAAAATATCTAGAATCAAGTGAAAATGAAAACTCAGCTTAGCAGAACCTTTGGGGCAAAGTTAGGTCTCAGAGGCAAGATTGCAGTTGTTAGTGCTCATGTTTAAAAAAAAAAACACAAAGAAAATTAATGAAAGTGCATAATTTAATAATGTACTTCAATACCTGAGAAAAACAAAAGGCCAAACCCAAAAAAGTAGATGGAAAGAAATAAAAGAAGATCAGGACAGAAATTGATGAATAGAGACTGAAATAAAAGCACAAAGAATCAACGAAACAAATAATTTGTTCTTTGATAATATAAAGAAGACTAAACTCATAGGCAAACCTACCAATGGAAAGAGAGAGAAGATCCAAGTGAATAAAATTAGAGTCATAAAGGGGACATTATAACAGATATCACCAATCCAGAGGGTCATTAAGTAACTTTTTGAAAACATAATAGAACATTGAAAAGAAATAGAAAAATTTCTAGCCCTATATGGCCTACCAAAATTAAACAATAAGATATAAACAACTTAAGTAGGTCTATAAAAAAAGACATGATAGAAAGTAATGATAAATTGTTTCCCAACGATAGAATCTCAGGACCTGATGGACTCACTGCTAAATTCTATCAGATTTTTAAAGAGCATCAGTGCTCCTCAAACTATTCCATGAAGCAGAAAGGGGAAGGACTATTGCCAAACTCATTATATGAAGCCAGTATTGATATCCAAGCCAGATAAGGACACAACTAAAGAAAACCAAAGACCAATTTCCCTAATGAACTTAGGCACAAAATTCACAATGAAAACTTGTAAACCAATTTCAACAACACATGAGAAAAGATCATAAACCANAGCAACTGACTTATTTAATTAGGGAAAGAGTGCTCAATTAAATGCCTGTACCAAAAGGATAGACAACGGAAGCCTACAAATACACGTCATAACTACAAATGTGCCCAGACTAATATAACTGAGTACATAAATAAAAAGTGTATTCTAACTAGAAAAGAGGTTAGCAATATTAACACTATCCACAGACACAAACACATACCTATGAGTTCATCAGAGCAGATCAGGGTCACAGACACATGGTTTTAAGGGTCATTGTCAAGTAAAACGAACTAATACTCTTCAGGGGAAGACCCTGGCTGAGGAAAGCTGTATATACACACACATACACACATACATATATACATACATCACACATACACTGTTATGGCTAAGGAAATGCTGCTTTTCCTATCAATAATGCATATTTCTTTTTCCCACTCCCTAAGATTTTGTGAAAGAAAATCTAGAGTACATATAACCATACATACTATATGTACTCTATACATATATATGTACTGAAAAAATACATATAGGTGTATATGTATCCTTATATGTGTTATATGTGTGATAATATATTAGAAATATATCATATATATGCTCATATGTGCTCTGAATATATGGTTATACATATTAGCACATATATTAGAAAATAAGAAAATATAGAAAATTCAAGCCAAGCCTCATACTGCTGAAAAACTGAGGTGTTGGAAAATTCAAACAAGGTTAGTGTGTAGTAAGGGATTGTGACCAAAGGAACCGGAGCTCATTGGTTTACACACATAGACAGAGCCAGTGAGCAGGCTCAGTGGTCAAGGTACTTGCAGTCAAGCCTGATCATTTTAATTCAATTCCCAAGACTCAGATGGTGGAAATGGAGAGCGAGACAGATACCCACACTTGTTCCTTGATCTCTATGTGTGTACTGTGTGCTGTCATACACTCCCTATAAATAACTAGAAAAATAAATAAATGTAAAATAATTAAACATACATACAAAGATATATGTTGTCCATATATTCTCCACATAAATTCTCCATGTATACATTTTCCATGTGTTTATGTACGTATGCATGTGTATTTACATATATGTGTATATCTATATTTTTACAATGAATATGTCTGAGAGTCTTACAAAAATCACCCCCTCATACAAAGAGTACATCAGAGTTACAGATCCTTGGTTTTTAGTGCCATTGGCAAGTAAGATAATTTAAGGCTTCTGGTCCAGAGAAAGACTCAGATAAATTCAGAATGTCTTGTTGGACAAGAAAGTTAAATATTTCAGTAATACTAGCACCATGTTACAAAACAGAGAACCCAGAAATGCATACATGTATCAAATAATCATGGAAGTACATATGCGGTTTCCTTTGAGAAAAACAGAAGTAAATGAGATCAGGATTGATAATAACATTTTGACTCTTTAAAACTGTCAAGCAGGGGCTGGAGAGATGGCCTAGCGGTTAAGAGCACCGACTGCTCTTGCAGAGGACCCAGGTTCGATCCCCAGCACCCACATGGTGGCCGAGAACCGTCTGAAACTCCAATTCCAGGAGATCTCTAGTTCCAGGGGAATCCGAGACCCTCTTCTGACCTCCACGGCATTGCACGACATGGGTGCACAGTCTTGCATGCAGACAGTACATTCATACACATACAGAAATAAATAAAATTAATAAAAAAAAACCTGTCAAGCAGATACACAAATACTTTATACATTTTATGCATTTATTAAGTAAAATTTATTTAGGATGAAAAAAAAAAAAACAGAGAACCCACCATAAGGGAGTTCCCAATGATTTGAATCTAGGAGAATTTGGACAACAAAAATGAGTCACAATAGTAGTGAGTTTTAACTCATATTATTAATGTGGATATGCCCAAACTAGCATAAGTGAACCTATAAATAAGTGAGTTAAATGGAAAGCTCTTGATTAACTTAAATGTCCAGTTAATAGGCATGGAGGAATCAATGGGGATATAAAGTCAGCACTTTGGAAGCATAGACTTTAGCAACTGTTCCATGCAAGGACCACCCTCAAATGCTAAAACAGTAGGAAAAAGTCAAGTGAGAAACCCAATATGCACATGGTCTCAAATTATATCTCTACACGATACTTACTAGTTAGGAGGAACTATAGTGAAGGAGCAGAATGGCACTCACATCTGCACAACTGCAAGTTCCCGTCACCAGTACTTAAGCAGTGTGGGCAGCAAACCTCCCCTGACTGGATCCAGTGAAGAAGAAGCAACATCTGATGAGGATGTTCTTTCCAAAAATTCCTGAGAAAATGCCACATGCATCTAACAAAGGATATATCATAATAGAGAAAGCAAGCTAAAGAATAGAACATTCTTCCTCCTCCAAAATCCTCACATCAGACCTGGACAGATGTCCCAGCATCCCTCTTTTGACCTCTGTGGAGATTGCATGATATGTCTACCCTTGCATACATGCAAGCAATGTACTCATTCACACAAAATAGAACTAAAACAGGATAACAGTCTGATAATTTGGGTTTTACAATTATCTGTTTAGGAAAATTGACTCAATTTAGAGCTATGAGATTTATGGATAAAATTCACAAACTAGGAGATTGTAATTTAATAATTCAAAGTCAGGTAAGTTCAAAGTATATCATCAAAATATAAAATATGTATTTTATGTGCTGGGTGTGGTGGCACACGCCTTTAATCCTAGCGCTCAGGAGGCAGAGGCAGGCATATCTTTGTGAGTTCAAGTCCAGCCTGGTCTACAGAGTGAGTCCCAGGACACCTGGGGCTACAAGGAGACCCTGTCTCGAAAAGATCAAGAAAAAAATACTTATTTTATGAGCAAAATCCATATCCTTCATAAACATAAACCAGAAAAATATGGAAGCAATGTAAATAAAGATATCACAATATCACTGAAAGATTTTAAACAATATTGAACTAGCAAATGGTATCTTTTCCAGGTTGAAAAAACTCAATATAATATAAGAGAAATAGAGTTCTTAGTTTGCTTTCTGTTACTGTGATAAAACACTGATCAAAAATCACCAAGGGAAGGGAAGAGTTTATTTGGCTTTTACAGTCCATCATCAAAGGAAGCCAAGGCAGGAGCTCAAAGCAGACCTTGAAATAGAAACCAATGATAACACTCTCTGGCATCCCAGAGACCATCTGTAATATAGGTCTCCTTGAGTCAAGCAAGACTCCTCCGTCAGCACCAGCTACACCTCATCTGCCTGGAAATACTGTGCAGCAGTGGCAGCCATATGTCTGTATATCCCAAATCTAATTGGCTATTGGCTCTCTCCTTGGAGGAATAACCCAAGGCTGATGTCACAAGCTTACATCCTCTAATGGTTAGGAGATGTTATAAACCACACGAAGACCCTGCCATACTTGACAGAAGAAAATGTAGATCATGAATTGACATACCATCCAAACATCTGTGTCTATACCAAAGTAACCTACCATAACAATTAGTACTGTTTAAATACCCATATATCTAATTGTGTGTGCTTCATTAGTAGGATCGAAAGGCTATATATTATACTGTTTAAATACCTAAATATCTAATTGTATGTGCTTCATTAGTAGGATTGAAAGGTTAAGCCTGGACAAGCTGGCAGCCCATGAAAGAAAACAGCCAGAACTGACTAGAGACCAAGACATCAGCTCCAGAGAAAGTAGAGTGTTTTGCTTCTTATCCACCTGTGCCCCTTTTCTAAGCCTAGGGAACAATCTGCGGAAGAGGGGGCGTGGTAGAATGTAAGGGCTTTGATTGGGGTTAATGGTGAAACTACAACAATATAGACTGGACACTCATTTGATCAACTTGATTGAACATACAAGCCCCCCCTTTCAGGATGGTGGGACCCATGAGCTGTATGGGTTTGGGCACAACTGCTTGCAAATTGGTTTTACATGAAGGATGCTTGTACTCACAAATTATCACCTATTGTTAAAAAAAAATGAAAACAAAACAAAACAAAAAAGCAGAGAAAGATGCAGAAAACTTACGGCAGAATGCACGATCTGCGATGGGTAGGGGTGGGGTGGGGGGAAGGGAAGGGGATATATGCCTGAACTGAATTGGAAAATGATGTATGAAATACACAAAGCATCAATAAAAATAAATTAAAAAAAAAAGAAATAGAAACCAATGAAAGAATACATTTCATACATAGCCCAGACCAGATGCCTAGGGATGGTGCTGCCCACAGTAATGTGGACTCTCAAATCAATTAGCATTGAAGAAAATGCCCCACAGGCCAATCTGATGGAGGCAATATTTTAGTTGAACTCCCCTCTTCCCAAAATGTCAAGTTGACAGCTGGGATCATCCATCACAGGAGCGTGGTGACCTGGATCAGTGGAGAAGGAACTTTCTGGACAAGCATTGAGGACCCAAGTTATAGATTCCATGCAAAGGTGGGATGCTGCAGTGCAATTCTGTAATGCCAGCACTTCAAGGAAAGATGAGAGTAGACTCCAAAGAGTTCTCAGAAGCTCAGGACCAGGTAGTCTGGAACATGCAGTGTCAAGCAGAGGGACAGACTGTGTCTCCAAAGGTGGAAGGTGAGGTCCAACTCCAGCAGTTACTCTCTGACTTTCATTCCTGTTGACACCACCATCAATACCAACACACACACACACACACACACACACACACACACGAAAATGTATGGACATCATGCACACATACATGAACATGCACACACACTACACACAGGAGAACATGCATATGCATCATACTCCTGAACATGTAAATAAATCACATGTGAACATTGTGTAAACATGATAATACACAGATACATCATACACACACAGGAACATGCACACACATCATTCATAAGGCATTGTGCACATAGATGAACCTGCACATACAACATACACACATGACCACACCAACACATTCGCCATACCCACAGACACACTCATGCATGAACATGCACACACACTGATCATCAGCTTAAAAAAACACAGTTGAGGGCTGGAGAGATGGCCTAGCGGTTAAGAGCACCGACCGCTCTTACAGAGGACCCGGGTTCGATCCCCAACACCCACATGGCGGACGAGAACCGTCGGAAACTCCAATTCCAGGAGAACTCCAGTTCCAGGGGAATCCGACACCCTCTTCTGACCTCCGCGGCATTGCACGACACGGGTGCACAGACCTGCATGCAGACAGTACATTCATACACATACAGAAATAAATAAATGCCGGGCGTGGTGGCACACGCCTTAAAAAAATATCTTATTGTGGGGCTGGAGAGATGGCCTAGCGGTTAAGAGCGCCGACCGCTCTTACAGAGGACCCGGGTTCGATCCCCAGCACCCACATGGCGGACGAGAACCGTCGGAAACTCCAATTCCAGGAGAACTCCAGTTCCAGGGGAATCCGACACCCTCTTCTGACCTCCGCGGCATTGCACGACACGGGTGCACAAACCGGCATGCAGACAGTACATTCATACACATATGGAAATAAATAAAATTAATAAAAAATAAAATTAAAAAAAAACAGTTGAATGTGAAAATATATGAACATGCACAGACATGAATGTGCACATGCATTATACACAGATCACACATGAACATGCATACATATGTACCATACACACAGTCACAAGCATAAACATGCACACCCATGTCATACTCCCAGACTCCTGCACAGAAATAAAATAGTAAGAGGAAATTAAATATCTTAAATCAATAAGATTTCTAATCAAACGATTTAGTTTCTGTTTTTAAGTTGTTTAAAACGTATCTGAATTTTTAAAATATTTGGAGAAGAATCAAAATAATAATGTGGAACTTAATTTTCAAACTCTATTTTGGAAGCTGAATTTTTGACACTAGATATAATGAGGCAAAGTAATAAGAATAACATCAAAGCAGAGCTGGAGAGATGGCTCAGCAGTTAAGAGCGCCGACTGCTCTTGCAGAGGACCTGGGTTCGATTCCCAGCACCCACATGACAGCTAAGAACCGTCTTTAACCCCAGTTCCAGGGGAATCCGATGCCCTCTTCTTACCTCCACGGCATTGCACGACATGGGTGCACCAACCTACATGCAGACAGTACACTCATACACATAAAAAAGAGAATAACATCAAAAAGGTAAAACTTTAAAGTATCCTTCTAGTGTCAGAATTAATATCATGTGACTAAGCTATATAATATGTATCCTATTAGTGTCAGAATTAATATCATGTGAATTTTTTTTAATTTTAATTGTAATTTTATTACTAAGCTACATAATATGTAAACTGCATAAAGTAGCTTGAAAAAAAATGTTTTTGTCTTTTTGAGACAGGGTCTCCCTGTAGCCCCAGCCTTCCTGGAATTCACTATGTAGACCAGGCTGGTCTTGAACTCACAGAGATCAGCCTGCCTCTGCCTCCAGAGTGCTTGGATTAAAGGCATGTGCCACCACTTTCGGCCTTACTGAGCTTTTGTATATTTCATACAACAATTCTTAATCATATTTAGAGCCCCTCCCCACCCATGCCCCCCTCCACCGTCACTAGACCTTATGTATCCCGACACACATGTTAAGTCCTATCCAGTCAGGCATTTGTACCCAGATGTCCTTTGCTACAAATTCATTCACTGGAGTCTAGTCACCCTATCACAAGTAAGGTCTGCTCTCACTCACCCAGTAGTAACCAGTCTCCAACAGTTCCCAGCGCATGCCGCTCTTCACCCATTTCTGTTGCTACACTCAGCCCTTTTCTGATCCAGTTGACATGGGTCCTGCATATATAATAGTTTACTGTTACTAGTCATGGAGCTATATATTTGACAGAAAGTCTCCCAAATTCAGTAAACAAATCTGAGTTGCTAACAATTCATTTCATAAGATTAAATACTCCCAGTGTGTCCCACAAAACATATTTTCAACAAGCTGCTTACTTAAAACAAATCATAAAAGAAAATGAAATTATGGGGCTGGAGAGATGGCCTAGAGGTTAAGAGTGCCGACTGCTCTTGCAGAGTACCCGGGTTCGATCCCCAGCACCCACATGGCAGCTGAGAACCGTCTTTAACTCCAGTTCCAGGGGAATCTGACACCCTCTTTTTACTTCTGTGGCATTGCACGACATGGGTGTACAAACCTACATGCAGACAATACATTCATACACATAAAAAATAAACAAAATTTTTAAAAAGTTTTAAAAAAAGAAAATGAAATTAGCAAACTACTTTTTAATTATTAAATTCAAATTCTTCATTTCAATTTAAATGTATAAATAATTTCTATTTAAGTGTGTATGTAAGTTTTAAATGGCTAACATTTTCAGAATTTTTAACTTATATTAAAGTCAGTCATTTCAATCATATATGGTTTTGTTTTAAATTTTATTTTGACAGATTTGTGCTATGTAGTCCTGTCTGGCCTAGAATTAGCAAATCACAGCAATATTCTTCCTCTGAAGTCCTGGTGTGACGACAGTATTTTGTACTGAGATTACTGGTATGCATTTCCAGATTCATACATTTTTTTTAAGTTTTATAATACAAACTTTTAGGACTGCATCACTAAAGAATGGTACATCTGTTACACTGATCCCCAGAATTTATTGAACAATTTATTTCCTGTCTTTGCTCTTACTGTTAACGTCAGGAAGAAAGCTATAATGTGGCATTTTATTTCTTCTATAATAAAATCTTGAGAATTAATTTAAAGAATAAATACTGGCATTATTAGATTTCTAAGTTTTTTTTTAAGTTATGTGAGGGTATGTGCAAGTGGCAGCAGTGCATACAGAGTCCACAAGAGGGCGCTGGATCACCACAGCTGGTGTTATAAGCAGCTATGAGCAGTCAGATGTAGGTGCTGGGCATAATAACTCACGTGTTCTACTCCCTCCCACCACTGGCTTATCTCTCTACATCCTGAATAACTTTTTTTTTTTTTAAGTTCAACTGCCAACGGCTGCCGTGCTTCATTGTAGATATGTAGATGTGTGTATTGGTATGTATACACACATGCATTTAAACATTATAGTATATATATATATATATATATATATATCAAGCAATGCACGTATAATTACATATGTATAACATATGTATATGTCGGTACACAAATACAATGTTTCCATATATACCTGCATATAATGTTCCATATGGGTCATTTCATGTATTGTGTTTGCATATATACACAACATTATTTTTCTTTTTTATTTTTTAAATTTTATTTATTTTTGTATGTGTATGAGTGTACTGTCTGCATGTAGATTTGTGCACCCATATTGTGCAATGCCGCAGAGGTCAGAAGAGGGTCTCGGATTCCCCTGGAACTGGAGTTCTCCTGGAATTGGAGTTACAGATGGTTCTTAGCCACCATGTGGGTGCTGGGGATCAAACCCCGGTCCTCTGCAAGAGCAGTCGGTGCTCTTAACTGCTAGGCTATCTCTCCAGTCCCACAACATTATTTTTCAATGATAAACGTGAACCTTTCAGTTTCACACAGCTCATTGCAGAGTTACTTCTGTAACTGAATGATTGTAAAGAAGATTGTGAGAACCCCGTTGATTTCTGATAAAAAGAAGTGGAGTAAAGTATCCACTGGAAGCTTTCATTCTCACTAAAGTTTAGAGTGGGATCTGTTAGAAAACCCTTCTATAAGATAGTTTTTCCTTTTCTTTTAAAATATTTTATTTACTACTATTTAATGTGTATACATGTATTGCTTGCATGTGGGTAAGTGCACCCATATCCTGCAATGTCCATGGAGGTCAGTAGAAGGCTTTGGATCCCTGGAACTGGAGTTATAGAAGGTTGTTAGCTATCATGTGGGTGCTAAGAATTGAACTGGGTTCTCTCCAAGAGCAGCCAGTGCTCTTAACCACTAAGCCATCTCTCTAGCCCCACAGTTCTTTGCTTTACAGGCTTTCTTATTCTAGTCTGTATCTTGGCTCTTAGTGAACCCTCGTATTTCTTCTGTCCTCACAACAGAGTGCAGAAACAGCCAGAAAACCCCACCTGTCTTCCATCTGTTAGGGGGCAAGGGACTCACTCTACCTTGCAGTCAAATTCAAGTACATGGTTAGAATCATTTTTCCATGTGCTTCTGAAATCCTTAGGGATATTATTTGGTCCAGAAATTATCTCACTAAGTTGGAGGCTGGTGGATTTCACACTAAGACTTCTGCATAGAGAACCCACAGGCTGTCTTGATATTCATTAATCATGCAGCTAATTTGTTTTAACATAAGTGTGCTGACAGCAGATGAATGTTTTTCCAGATATGGTGACTGCCTGATCCAGGCTACCAGGCCATACAGTTATAAAACTGGCAGGTTCAGGTTTGGAGATAGTCAATAATTGCAAAGATATCTATATTTAATCCACATCTGCTGTGATCATCGGGTGGGCCAGACCCAGCCAGTGGGATACAACCAACTTCTGGTGTATATTTTGACTTTTAGACCAGTAGATATACTTAAATCCTAGGGCTTATGAATTTGTTTGATAAATGTGTGGAATTTACTTTAATATTCTTCAGTTAAAAATGAAAATAAATTTTACCTTGTAACAGGTCTTATATCAACTGTATAAATTTAGGCACCTTACATGAAAATTAAATTGAGAAAATTAATTAAATTGAGAAAAAATCAAATTAACAAATTAAATTGAGAAAATATTTGTTGATATAAAAATGAGAGAAATACTTTAATTTTCTTTTTTTGGTAAATTTTATTGAATTTCTGTATATTTAATACAGAACATCTCAGTCCCTTCTCCAGGGACCATAGCCCCCCCCCCACTGAAATGTATGCATTCTGTCATTTGTGGTAGGGCCTATCAAATCAAGTTAGTGTTCCCAGATGTTCCTCATCTAATGCAAGTTCAGCTAATGAGGTCTAGTCAGCCTATCTTGAGTCCCTCCCTTTAAGAAAATCAGCTCTTCCTCACCCAGTAGTAATCAGCTGCCAATAGTTCTTTGGCTAGTGTTGGGGTCTGCTGCCCATTTACACAGTTCTATGCTGGCTTTTTGTCTGCTTGAGTTTGTATGGGTCTTGTGCATTGCTATAGGTTCATGTGAGAAAGGTCCCAGGACTGTATTTCCGTATGGCCAGTACTTTCTCCCTGGCTCTTACAATTCTCCTGCCCCTCTTCTACAATATTCCCTGAAACCCAAGTGGGTGGGGCTTAATATAGGAGTCCTGTCCAAGGACCCACACTCTGTAGACTCTTATTCTCCATCCTTTGGCTTTCTATTCTCTAGTCCTTTTGTGTCTCTAGCCCTCTGTGGCATGAGGCACCTTCCTTGATGAGAGTTGAGAGATGCATTAGTATTCTCTCTATCCCTTGTTCCACTATTTTCTGTGACCCTTGGGTGGAGAGGTTACATTGTAGATGTGTCAGTTTGGCTTGGGCACTTCACAGACAATCTGTGTGTGTGACCAGTAGTAGGACTCTGTAATATTTTCCATCTGTTACAAAAAAAAAAAAGCTCTTTGATGAGTGGCGACTGGCATACTTGTCCATAAATATAAGGATCCATATTTTTCACAGAGTAAAAAATTACATTTGTCTAGGGATGTGACAGCCTTGGGGTTTTCTCTAAGATCAATGACTTCTCCAGCCACGTATATTTGGCTATGTTTACAGAACACTGAGTAGGCTTTAAATGCAGTTAAGGAGTTGTTGATTACCCTTCCCATAAAAGTGCAACTACTGCCCCAATATAGTTGGCTATGCCAGTCATTGATGTGGTTATTAGGTCTTAAAGCTGGACCATCAATTAATGCTCTTCCTTATCAGCTTCCATAGTGCTCTCCAAAACTATGAGAGCTAGCCTTCAGAATAGGTGGCTTCCAAGTCAGTTTCACCTCCATTTTTCCAAATCCTGTATCCAAATTATGTTTTGGCTTCAGCAATAGGGTCTTACCTTCAAGTTCTCAGAGGCAATCAAGGGCTGTGGCAATAACCTGTGTAATTTTGGGGAGTCACTTGGACTACCCTGGCCAACAATCACAGGGAGGTTCCTCCTGTCTGGAACTGTTTCTTGTTATATAGTCTTCAGCCATATACATGGAATCATGTATAGATAGCATATGTATAATTTTTCACTTGGGTTTTGGACTAATATGATTCCCTCTGTTTTTTCTTCACTAATCAGGCATTATTGTATAATTTTCAAGTTTTAAATTATGCTTTTATTTTGCTTGTTGCACATACATGCACACGTGATTTGTCTGTGGAGATCAGAGGACACTGTGTGGGAAATGTTCTTCTTCCACCATGTAAGTCTTCAAGGACTGGCATCAGGTTCTCAATCTTGGCAGGAGGCACACATACTCACTTTCCCCAACTTTACCATCTCCCTACCTCATAAGTAAGTGTTTAGAGTTTATTTTATGGTACTAGAGAGATGACTCAGTAGTTAAGAGCAAGTACTGTTCTTGTACAAGACCAGAGTTCAGTTCCCCAACACCAAGTCAAGCAGCCCACAATCTTACTTGAAACTTCAACTCCAGGGAATACAACATACTTTACTGACCTCATTGGACACTTGCATTCATGTGCACATACTCTCACACAGACCCATGCACACTGTAGTGTGGACAGTCCTCTGAAAGAAAGACCGACACCTTCTCAGACCTATGTAGTGGTGTCTGCCTGCCCAGGATTATAAACTTGGCTGTTGTCCTTCTGAGGTAAAGGGAGAAACCCGGGAGCCGACTACCTCTACCACAGCCAAGCCTGTGGGCCTTGGCTGCCCGGAAGAGGACAGGTTCAAGTGCATATAAGCAGAGAATACCACAAGGTAGTCTTTTTCTCTCTCCTATCATCACCATCTTGGGCAGAAGTCACAGGGCCCATCTGGGGACCCTGTATAGACATGAGGGAAGGGGTCACTGATTTTCCTATAAGTACCCCCTCATCCATTTGCTCTGTAAGCAAACCCAATTAAACTCTAGATTCTTCCAAACTGTGGTTTGGGTAGTCTTCCTCAATTTGTCTTTGGGATCTTGGGAGGGGGAGGCGGGATGCCATGTGCACATGCCTCCTGGAAGGAATTTTAGCAACACATACACACACACACACACACACACACACACATTATTAATAATTTTTAAACCAAATCTTGAAATTTATGGTTCTATTTGATAAATATGTATATTTTTATTTTAATGTTCTTCAGTTTCAAATGAAAATAAATTTTTGGAGAGTGACTTTTGATATCTTGCATAAGATTGTATTGAAAGTAAGCCTAATTGGGGGATGGATCTATATATAGATGAAGGAAGTACATATATTTATTTTATTACTTTAAATTTTTGGATGCCAGAGTTACTCTGCATGCAGTCTGTCTGTACGTAGATTTATAGATTTACCCAAACTATTGTTTTCCTTAATGTTTTGTATTTCCAACACTTTCTGAGAAATATTTGTCTTTTTGTGTTGTTCAAAATGAAGCTCACACCAACTAATTAATTTAAAACATACAGACCAAGTTAATCTAAATAATTTATCTAAATAATATAAACTTGTTAGAGTTTGAATAGGACTACAACTAATATCCTCCAGTTTCCAGATTCAGGAACTATACATTAATCAACCCAACATAATTGCTTTCAGAATACTGCACCTCCTCTTTTAATACAATTATAAGTTGAACCTGGAATCCATAACTTAGAAATATAAGTCTCCATTTTCTTCCCTTCAAATATGTAACAGGCTGATATCCTTGGCAGTGTCCTCATGAAGAATCATTTCCAAGAACGGGGATTGCCTGCTTTTCTAAGGAAGTGATTTTCTAAGGAAGTCTTTGAAATTTCATTTCTCAATTCAGTTTATTCACTGAAAGAAATAGAGTAAACCGCTGTAATTGAGGGAGAGACACACAATATGGGAGCAAATTGAGCTTTGAAAGGACTCCTGTTCACCGCACGGAACTTCCACTCACACGACGTACGGTAATGGGGGAACTGCCTGACTCTTGCCACAGAATGTTTACACTGTTATCTGCCGTCTTTTAAACAGTAGCAGAGCTGCGGTTCTCTTGATTTGCTCACTCATTATGTTATTAGAGAAATTCTTAACTTCTTCCATGGGGAGCTATTTTTCTGTCTTCACTCTTTTCCTAGAGCTGGTTCCCAGTTCCCAGCACATCCAGCTTCTGCCAGAACGTTGAAAGCTCGTCTGGGCTGCTGTATTGTAGCAGCTCAGCTGTCTAACACATGGAATGAGCGCCTACATCCTAAACATGACACATGACAATTAGGTATTTACCATCAATTTCCTTATGGAATACTATCTATCAAATAGTCAAAGTATTGTGGATATAGCCATCTTGAAGCCGGCAAACAACATTTGCCCGTATGGAGAAGGAAATACGTTGATCACGAAATGGTGAATCTTGAAAAAACTTATGTCTTCTAACTATGAGTTGTAATTCTGGATTGTAAATATTTAGCACATAGGCTGATTCATCCAGGAAATTAATTTTTTTAATTTTATTTTATTTCTGTATGTGTATGAACGTACTGTCTGCATGCAGGTCTGTGCACCCGTGTCGTGCAATGTCGCGGAGGTCAGAAGAGGGTGTCGGATTCCCCTGGAACTGGAGTTCTCCTGAAATTGGAGTTTCAGACGGTTCTCGGCCGCCATGTGGGTGCTGGGGATCGAACCCGGGTCCTCTGCAAGAGCGGTCGGCGCTCTTAACCGCTAGGCCATCTCTCCAACCCAGGAAATTAATTTTTAAGAAGTCTTTTCACTACATTAAGGTAAAGTTGAGAACACATTGTATTGGCACTCTAAGCTGTTTCATTTACAGGCAAAGGGAACAGATAAAATTATATTTAAGGAGTCAGCGATGGGCTGAAGCCCAAAGTTTCCTGACATACTTATTTTAAAGCTTGAGATATGGCTCAGTTCTTAAAAGCCGGGTCTTGTTCTTCCAAAGGACTCAAGTTTGTTTTCCAGCCTTTATGTCAGCTGGCACATAGCTGTCTATCACTGCAGTCCCGGGGCATCTGATACTTTTCTAGCCTCAATAGGTACACACACACACACACACACACACACACACACACGCACACGTACACGCATGCGCGCACACACACATACATAAAAATGAAATAAATCTTTTTTTTAAAGATATATTATTTCAGAACCTATACAAACATTCGTACCTCAATCTAAGTTTGGCACAAATACTTTCTTAGTTCAACTGGATAGTTTTCATTTAAAATTCAATTTAAAATGCTTTGCTTATTTTATATTAAAATGCACACTAAACTTGTAATTATTATAAATGCAAAATATAACTTTAAGTGCTAAGAAAAGATAAAATTCTTTCTCGTTCTCTCTCTCTCTCTCTCTCTCTCTCTCTCTTACATTAGGGATCAGCACAGAGGTCTCCCACATGCAGGAGAAGCACTCTAACATTAAGTTATATCCATAGCCCCTAGGCTTCTCTAGTAAAGAGTTTGAATAGGACAGCACAGAGGTCTCTCACATGCAGGATAAGCACTCTAACATTAAGTTATATCCATAGCCCCGAGGCTTTTCTAGTAAAGAGGTAATATAAAAAGAGAATTCATATTAACATTTCACTTTTGCATCTGTCTAAGGCACTACTGTCTTCTAAACCAACAAAAATCCATGTGATGAACTGAAAAAGCTATTTGTGTGTAATCCATTTTTTTGGTCTTTCCTCTGAGCTAACTTTTACTTTTCCTAATTTGATAATAATTATAAAAAAAAAGAAAATAATTACTCTTAGGTATATTTTAGAAGGTGCAATTAGCATCTTATCTTGGAATTTGAATTTTATTATTATTTAATTTACTGTGTAAACATGTAATTCTGTACATTTATATAATTTGTTTAAGCAAATGAGTCTTAAGAAAATAAGTAGAATGCTTACTTTTGTCTGGACCCAGACGAGAGCATCCTCAGGGCAATTTCCTGTGTGTTTCCTTTCTTTCATCTGGGGCCCTAATAAGCAGCTACCCTAAGATTTAGAACGTTCCTCTTTCAAAAGGAATCTGGCATCAAGGCTGAAGGACAGAGGTCTCCAGTTTAAAATGCGAGGGCTGGAGAGATGGCCTAGCGGTTAAGAGCGCCAACCGCTCTTACAGAGGACCCGGGTTCGATCCCCAGCACCCACATGGCGGCCGAGAGCCGTCTGAGACTCCAATTCCAGGAGAACTCCAGCTCCAGGGGAATCCGAGACCCTCTTCTGACCTCCGCGGCATTGCACGACACGGGTGCAGACAGTACATTGATACACATACAGAAATAAATTTTAAAAAATTTAAGAAAAATATAAATAAAAAAATAAAATGCGAGAAAAGCCAGTTGTAATCATTCTACAGCAATGCTGTTTGGTGTGACTGACAAGAGAGAAACTAAGGTGCAAAGATGGAATTTTTGTTGCTTTTGAGCTGCTCCAGATTGAACCCCACATCTCAGAGCCTCCTGGGGGCCAGGGCTTTGTTACAGAAGCATACCTCCAGCCTTGGAAAGGAAATCATGAAGTTTTCATTTATTATTTTTATTTCATGTGTATCAGTGTATTGCCTGCATGTAGATAGGTGTACCCCTGTCATGAAATGCCTGTAGAGGTTAGAAGAGGGAAGGAACTGGAGCTATGGATAGTTGTTAATTGAATGTGGGTGCTGGGAATTGAACCCCAGTCCTCTGCAAGAGCAGCCAATGCTCTTAAATTCTGAGCCATCTCTCCAGCCCCTGAAAAGGAAATTTTTGTTGTTGTGGGTTTTTTCTGTCTGGTTTTTTTTTTTTTTTTAATTAGTTTTTATTGATGCTTTGTGCATTTCATACATTTTTTCCAATTCAGTTCAGGCTTATTTCCCTTTCCCTCCCCCCCCCACCCCATCCCAGATCATGCATTATGCCATAACTGTCCTGCATCTTTCTCTCAGTTTTTTTTTTTTTTCATTTTTAGCTATAAGTGATAATCCATGAGTACAAGCATCCTTCATGCAAAACCTATCTGCAGGCTGTTGTGCCCAAACACCTACAGCCCCACCATCCAGTGGGGGGTGACAGGTTGTTTGTTCAATCAAGTTGATCAAATGAGTGTCCAGACTACATTGCTGTAGTTTCACCATTCACCCCAATCGCAGCCCTTACATTCTACCACGCCCCCTCTTCCGCAGGTTGTTCCCTAGGCTTAGAAAAGGGGCACAGGTTTTTCCTTGTTGTTGTTGTTGTTGTTTTGTAACTTGGCTGGTTGTTTAGCAAGTGGAAATTTGTTTTGGAATTTAAAAGAATCCATTTTGGGTGAAATTTATTTTGCATATTTTACATACCTATTTTAATCTTAACAAACATAAGCAAAACATCCAAACTATTATTTGAGCACACACTATTATTAATAAAATATGTACATGGGAATTAAGATGTCTTATTTGTAAAGATTTATTCTTATATGTAAGAGTGTGCATGTGTACATGTGTACAGTGGCCTGTGGAGACCAAAAGCAATAGATTTTTGGAATGAAGTTGTAAGTTGCTATGGAGAATGTGGCTTGGGTGCTGGAAACTGAACTCAGGTCCTCTGGAAAGGCAGCAAGTGCTCTTGAAAACTGAGCCATATCTCCAGCCCCAGGGTTATTTTTTTAATTATTGTTTATTTTGGACACAGCAATGCTCAACTTCTACTCCAGCTGAATTATAGTGAACTTACTATTTGTTCTTTAAGCTTCATAATAACTTTTGGGGGAAACTGATTATTGGTAACAACAACAACAACAACAACTCACTAAAATTTATTTAGTCTTTTTTTTTTTTTTTTTTTTTTTTTAAGACAGGGTCTCCCTGTAGCCCCAGCTGTCCTGGAACTAGCTCTGTAGACCAGGCTGACCTTGAACTCACAAAGATCTGCCTGCCTCTGCCTCTAGAATGCTAGGATCAAAGGTATGTGCCACCACGCTGGGCAATTTATTTAGTCTTTTAAAAAGCAGCCAGTTTATTGTGGCCAATAAAGCTAAAACTTAGTAAATCACATAACCTATTCCAAATCCAAATAATAAGACAAAAGAAGTTAAAAAAAATCCAAAGGGCTAGAGGGATGGCTTAGTGGTTAAGAACACTGGGTACTCTTGAAAAGTACTGGGGTTCAGTCCCCAGCACCCACATGGAAGCTCATGATTATTGGTAATTCTACTATCAGGGGACCCAACATCCTTTTGTGGTCTTCCAGGGCAGAGTACAGATGTGGTCCACTTACATACACGCAGGTAAAACAAATACATAAAATAAAAAGTATTCATTAAAATGTTAAATATATAGGAATTTATAAGTCACTTTCCAAAGTTTTTTGGTCTTTTCGAGACAGGGTCTCCCTGTAGCCTCAGCTGTCCTGGAACTCGCTCTGTAGACCAGGCTGGCCTTGAACTCACATAGATCCGCCTTCCTCTGCTTCCTGAGTGCTAGGATTAAAGGCGTGCACCACCACGCCTGGCTTTCCAAAGTTTTATGATGATTGCACCTTAATTTCTCCATAAAAGAATTAGAGAATTCCCAAAGGATGGCCTTAGATATCTAGCAAAATCTTGACCAGACTTTCTGATTTGTTTCTTCATAAAATAACTGGCTTTTTAAAATTAAGAGATTTCTTTCAACTGAATTGATCCTGCTTCCATTTCTAAAATAAGATCATATTTTATGCAATTTCAATTTTATTTATGTTATCTCATTACATTAGATACATTCCTTTATATTTAAAAATATTTTAATTTATTATTTTTATTTCATGTGTATTAATATATTGTCTGCATGTATGTAAGTGCACCCATGTTGCACAGCGCCTGCAGAGGTGAGAAGAAAGTGTCAGATTCCACTAGAACTGGAGTTGCAGACAGTTGTTAGCCATCATGTGGGTGCTGGGAATCAAACCAAGATCCTCTGCAAGAACAGCCAGTGTTCTTAACTACTGAGCTATCTCTGCAATGCCAGTGTAATTTGTTTTTGGTTTTTTTTTTGGGGGGGTGATAAGATCTAACTGTGAATCTCTACCTAGGTGTCCTGTGGAGCTCACTATGTAGACCAGTCTGCTTTTGACCTCACAGATATCCACCTGCCTCTGCCTCCTCAGTGCTGGGATTGAAGGAGAGAACCACCACATCTTATCTAAAATACAGTTTCTTAATTAAGTTGTTTCAAAGGTATGTTGTTCCTTGCTATAGTGAATAGCAAATTAATTCAGGCTTTTATTGTTCCCAGATACAAGTTAAAATAGAAAAAATGAAGTGATGTGATAAAATATTTAATTTCAAAAGTAGATATTATTCGTAGTCTATCATAAGAGTATAGAGTTTTAAAATGATTTAATTTTTATTGACATTTATACTCAATTGAATACTATTCAAGACAAGCCTGTCACATTTATCATGTTTATCTGTCAATTGGTAACATTTAATTTTCTTTTCAATACTATGATAATAACTAGCAGAAGTGAGGCATTTACATTTTGATATAGACTTTTTTTTTGAGACAGGGTCTCCCTTTAGTCCCAGCTGTCCTGGAGCTCGCTCTGGAGACCAGGCCGGCCTTGAACTCACATAGATCCGCCTTCCTCTGCTTCCTGAGTGCTAGGATTAAAGGCGTGTGCCACCACTCCTGGCTCTGGTATAGAAATTTTACAGATTCACAGAGCTAGAGTCCTATCAATACACAATATATAAATACCCAGCAACATGCAACAAAGAGACAGTGAGAAATTAAAAAAATATATATGTCTTTCTGTAACTGTGACTTGATTGTATTTTTATAATTGCCCTTGTTCACAGTGCCAGCAAGCTGTTTGAAGATGTCCTCCCTCATTTACACTGTGTTCTGAATCCTTTAGAAGACATAGAATAGGAAAAATTGGTGTGTAATGTTGAAGCTGGAAACTGACCACAGTTTGTGATCTTCAACACATATTTAAGCAAGTCTACTGATCAACAACCAAGAATCATAATAATTCCAGTGAAAGAAGGAGATGTCAACAGACCATTTCTCATCATTCGTTTAATTCCAGCCGAGTTGGATTGAGAGAGAAAAAAGAGAGAAATTTAGAACTATCTCCCATGAGAACACAGTCCTGTAGTATTTGTAACCTGATTTCCAGGACAGAGAAATTCTGACATACATTCAAACTTTGAACTACTATGCAAATCAAAATTATGTTTCCTTAGAGTACATCCTTCATTAAACCTGACTTCAGTCTAGGAATAGGCAGTAAGAACAGATGGGCTACCAAGGTCAAAGGTCCCTGTGCTAATCCTACCAGAAAAGAGCAAAACGAAAGGAAAATGATCCATGGCAGATTCCTGATTGCTTCGGGCCCCCAATTAAAGGCTTCTCATAGGTTCATTACAGATCGTAGACGATATTTAAAGAAGTATCCAGATTTATTTCTTACATCGTTGCACATAACTGCAGTTCCTAGGTTAAGAATAAAGCACAGTCTCCACAGCTGTGATGCAGAAAGGCATGGTCAATTTAGAGAATCCTTAATAGGAATGTGGTGAATCACATGGGACCAAAATGGACTTAAGGAAATTAAAGTTCAAACCCACTTAGGGTAAAGGTCAAAATGAGGGTCAAAGGAAGGAGACTCAGAACACATGTGTAGGAGTCTTGGTGATAAATAGCTAAAGTGTGTGTGTGTGTGTGTGTGTGTGTGTGTGTGTGTGTGTGAGAGAGAGAGAGAGAGAGAGAGAGAGAGAGAGAGAGAGAGAGAGAGAGTTCCAGCACAGGGTGATAGCTTTGATGGCTACTATATGAGCCAACAGTAAATGAAGCTGAAGATGGTATCACACAATGAAAAACAAAAGGAAAAGAAAAACTACATGAAAGAGACCTCCACATTTGGGGTATAAGCAACTGGGTACTGGGAACCAAACCTGGGTCCTCTGCCAGAGCAATCAGTGCTCTAAACCTCAGAGCCATATCTCCAGCCCCTACAAATTTCTCTTTTGAGAAAAGACACTGAATTCTGTTTCTTTTTTTTTTTTTTTCACATACTGGTCAGAAGAATTCCTCAGTTTCCCTCCTCCATCACCCAGCAAAGTGAAACTGAAAAAAATAAAGGAATCTAAAAAACGATAATAGTGATACTGTCTTTACCACCTTTTCTCCATCTTCTTTCCTCCCACCTCCCCTTCTTCCTCTATCTCTTTTTTCATATTTTGCTCCTCACACTTCTTTGAGTCTACTTCTGTCTTACTTTTAAAAGGAACATTATGTTTGCTAAAAATTATGCAAATTATTCCATTAAACACAAACAATGGTCCTTGATGACAGGAGATTCCAATTCGTTCCTCTTTCCCCATGACTGATTCTCTTTACAGTGATCCACGAACACAAAATATCAACATAAAGATGACATGCGGGACCTTGTGAATGCACACACATAACATGTTTATAAGAAGTACAACAGCCACTGAGTCACATCCCAAATAAGATGAATTTTTTGCCTTCAAAGGAGTTCTCACTTCCAAAAGTTGCTTGATACCTGTCTATGTGGGAGTGTGTCAAAATGTCCTTTCTTTTTTTAAATTTTATTTATTTATTTTCTATGTGTATGAATGTACTGTCTGCATGTAGGTTTGTGCAACCATGTTGTGCAATGTCACGGAGGTCAGAAGAGGGTGTCGGATTCCCCTGGAACTGGAGTTCTCCTGGATTTGGAGTTATAGACTGTTCTCAGCTGCCATGTGGGTGCTGGGGATCGAACCAGGGTCCTCTGCAAGAGCAGTCAGCACTCTTAACCACTAGGCTATCTCTCCAGCCCCAAAATGTCCTTTCAACAATCCCTACATTTAAATGACTTCTGAAACCACCCTAGATAGGAAGTCCGGTGAATGACTGTACCCTGTATTCCTATGTTTATTCTGATTCCTAACAAAGTTTCATGAATTTCTGACGCTGTATGTGTTTTGGGTTTGATGGGAAATCTTTGATGAGCCAGTGAGTTACTCAGTGGATAAAGGATCTTGCTGGGCCAACCTCCAGAACCCATGTGAAAGTGGAAGGAGAGAAGAAATTGCACAAAGTCATCCTTCAAACTTTTACCTGCTGTGGATTATGCACTAGACAGCTGTATGTCCCATACATAATGAGAAAACATTTTAAAACTTTAGAAAAGCTATAAAAAGAACTTTGACACTCCAAAGTATTACAGTTTCCCATTAATGTTAGTTCAGATATCATATAATGAGTATTTCAATTAGTGTGCTTGCTTAATTTTGATATGACGTCTTGCTTTGTTTTTTAGGTCAATCTCCAGTCCATGAGTCTCTGTGAGCCTCTGGCACCAGGCTGCAAGAGAGATGGAATTGAAAGCATGTACTACTGTGATGGGCTAACATTCTCTGTACATGAGGTCTCTCTTGTATGATATTTCTAATGTAGGATGAGGCCTGGCTTCTGACTCAGTTTTCTGTTTATTAGAGAAACACGATTTTTAAAATGACCGTCAAATCAAGATGCAGACCCAAGCACAATCCTCCAGACTCGTTACCACAGAGTAAAGGACTTATTATTACAATAGAAATAAAGGGCTAGCTTTAAAAAAAATTTCCAAACATTGTCAATGAGATAATTTTACCTCTGAGATAGGTTAAGAAGCAGAAAGGAAGGGTTTACCCTGAGGCTCTACTTCTCAAAGGCATGACACCAAGCGGAACTAATTGTCAGCATTAGGGAACTCTAAACTCGTTCCATGAACGTTTAGTTAGAAGCAGACTTTGGCCGAAAGTGACTCCAATATGCTTTCCTCCTTCCCTCCTTCCCTTCCCTCCCCTGTGCTTAGCCCCTTTCCGTCCTTCCATTGTATGACATCCAAGATTTCACATGGAAACACCCCATGGCATGTTTTTCTTTGCACGTTAAAATCAACTTTAATTTTGTTATTTTTCCCCCTCACATGTCGCCCATCCCATTAAAACGATTAGGCTTTTCTTTGCCATAGTTACCTGAGGTAAGAATGGAATTGGCAGACCCTGCCAAGACGCAAGGCCAAAAAGCAGGAGAGGTGCCAGGGAAGCTGCTAGAACAAGCTGTCAGAGCAGGGGCTCAGTTCCACGCCGTGATTTAAGATACCGTTGAGCACAGGTCTGATGATAAAGCCATGGGTTGTTATGCTTTGGAAAACAGAACTGTATTTCCTCAATAGACAGGAACGAACCAACATTAAAGATCCCATTTATGTACACGGCAGCCATAGATCGAGTGACAGAAGGCAACAAAGGTTCCTGCTAGGTAGACGTGGAAGGCTTGGTTAGCTGACTTCGAAGTTTTGTGTTGCCTTTTGTTCATGACTGGAAGCTCCGGTATTGCCAACGTGAGTTACAAAACCATCCATTTAATGGTATAAATGAAATTATGCTCTACAAACCGCGTTCTCAGTGCGGTAACATGAGGCGTACAATAGTGCTTATGTGAAGGACATCGGAAAAGATTTAAATAGCAGGTTCCCATGTTTCCTTAGTAAAACAAAATGGCCCTTTACAATCAATGGTATATTATGACTAAAATCACCCAGTGATAAAAAAATTATTTCTAACCAGACTGGAGTAAATTTGTGTCCTATAAAAATAATTTTTAAAAGCAAAACTTCATGAAATTCTGGTGAAGATTAAAAGATCTAAATAGGGACCAAATTAGACAGAATGTATTTCTTTTGACTTTTTTAAAAATTCCAGAAAACATTTAGGGATTCACAGTTTAACAGTAAACTTGCGTGCAGGTAAAAAGAAATAGAACTTTACATTCCTAAATTAAAAATTAAATAGCAAGTAGATGTGTGTTTTCATACACTAGAAGCTGCTATGCTAAGTGAAATAACATGGTCTCAGAAAAACAAACAATGTATGTTGTCCTCATTTGTGAATCCTAGCACCAAATCCTTATATATAAGTCAAGGTGGGTAATTTGTTAGTAAAGATAATACCACATTGACTGATATGGCTATAGATATAGCTTGAAGTTTATGTCTCTATTTTTCCCAGTTCTAAGATTTATGAGAAAAAATAATTCACTTTTTTTTTCTTTTTACTTTTTTATTTAATTTATTTTATTATGTGTATGAATGTACTGTCTTCATGTAGGTCTGTGCACCCATGTCGTGCAATGCCGTGGAGGTCAGAAGAGTGTGTTGGATTCCCCTGGAACTGGAGTTAAAGATGGTTCTCAGCCACCATGTGGGCGCTGGGGATCTATATACGGTGTAAATCTCTGTATCAGACCATGGTGGAGTTCATTCTTGGGGGACTGTCTTTGAATTGGAAATTTCTAGATCTCATAGCTGGAGCCTTCAATGTTTCTGCAAGGGAAATTAGTGTGTGTGCTCCTCAAAGCATCTGAATTTTGTGTGGAACTGATTCCAGTAGCTAGGATATTAAGGCTGTCTCTATATTTTATCAGCTTACCATGCAATCCAATTGGATTTTATCTTCTTTCTTTGAACTCAAAGACCTTCTGTCCATCACTTTGTAATTAAAAAGCATTATAGATTGAATAAGAGTAGAAAAGGACCCAGTAGCTAAACACAGTTTCCTGTAACTTTAACAGTCTGGAGAGATGGATGGCTCAGTGATTAAGAGCACTGACTGCTCTGTCAGAGGCTCAAAGTTCAGCTCCCATCATCCACGTGGTTGCTGAAAGCCTTCTGTACCTCCAGTTCTAGGGGATGCAGCAGAGTCTTTTGGCCGTGTGGGCTCCAGGAACACATGTGGTATGCACACAGCATGCAGGTAAACACACATACTCATACAATAAAATTCAATATATCATTTTTTTTTTGGTCTTTTCGAGACAGGGTCTCCTTATAGCCCCAGCTGTCCTGGAGCTCACTCTGTAAACCAGGCTGGCCTTGAACTCACAAAGATCTGCCTGCCTCTGCCTCCCGAGTGCTAAGATTAAAGGCATGCACCACCACATCCAGCTTAATACATACATATACACACACACACACACACACATATTCCAGGGGATTTGATGTCTTCTTCTGACCTCTGTGGGCATTGCATGACACAAGTGCACTTACACACATGTAGGCAAAACACTTCATATGCATATAAAAACAAAACATTATAAATGAAATATTTTAAATAAATGACAAATCATTTTTCCTGATACTGCCACTCATTGATTGAACTACACTTTTGGGATGTGTGTATGTAGTCTATGTCTCTGTGTATGTATGCACATGTACCTGCAGTCACATATGAACTTTTATATGTGTGCATGTGGAGGCCAGAGGTCAATGTGGGTGTCTTTCTCGATCATTCTCCACCTCATTTTTGTGACAAGGTCTCTCACCGAACCTGCAACTCATTGGCCAACCAGCAGCCGAGCACTCCTCATAGGCTGCTGCATTTGGCTCTTTGCATGGCTCCTGGGGACATGAACTCAGGGCACCATGCTTTGCTGGCTGAGCCTCCTTCTTCATTCTGAACTAATGTATAAATGTACCAAAGTGATGTCTTGAACGTATCACTTCTCATGTTGATTTGCTTAGAGTCAAACCTGACTCGAAGCCCTCTTTTACTATTTATTTTAGTATCCCTAGAACTCCCAGGAGGGTGCTGTACAGGCAGTAAGAGAAAATGTGCATATGAAATTTGACAAAAGAGCTTGGTCATATCAATGACATTTGGTGCCAGAAACCCATGAGCTAAGGCTATGGACTTCCTTAAGCTTCCACTGTGTGCTGGGCAAGCAGTATTTGAAGTTTCTTGGAACTGTAGTTTCAGAGGAGTCCCCACCCAAAGGCAAGGAACCAGGGTGAGAGATTTCTGGCTTTGGCACAGAGCAATGTTTGCCTCAGAAGCTTAAACAGCAAGTTCTCTCACATGGTATCATAGTAACACATGACTATTGTACAATAAAGTAATCACATACCCAGGACCCACCTACTCAGAAAGAGAGGAAGCAGTATGAGACCTTACTGTGAAGTATGACTGGTTAGGACAGTCGTGGGGTATTAGTGGCCACACCACCATGAGTGAGCCTCAAAATCACTGTGCCAAGTGCCAGACACAATAGTAGAGATAACAGATCGTCCCTTTATGAAATATCTAGAAATATGAGCTATAGAGACAAGGCAGATGACTGGGGCCCTGGGGGACTGTGGCCAACAGACATGAGTGACCATAAGTGATCACCAGGGATCTTCTGAGGATGATAAATGTCCTCAGAGCTGTAGGGAGGCTTGTCTTGGTACATTTACTAAAATCGCTGAACTGCATATTGTTTTTAAATGCAGTTCTGTTTTAATATATTGTTTTAATATTTTGCTCTTTTTTTTTTTTTTGTCTTTTCAAGACAGGGTCTCCCTGTAGCCCCAGCTGTCCTGGAACTCGCTCTGTAGACCAGGCTGGCCTTGAACTCACAAAGATCCACCTGCCTCTGCCTCCCAAGTGCTAGGATTAAAGGTGTGCGCCACCACGCCCCACTCGAACTGCATATTTAAAATAAGTATAATTTGTGCTCTATTAACTATACCTCAGTAAAGCTGTGGAGCCACGCTTACCATGTTGCATGTTGGTCCTGTTTCTCCAAAACAATAGCAATGGGAGTGAGTGTAACCTTGCTTCATCTCCTGGTCCCCAGCACCTTTGTGATAGCCAGCTCTAGGAAACATGCAGAAGGTAATCTGAAGGACAGCTCGGCCAACCACACAACTCTCTTCAGTTTCATACTACTGGAGCAAGTGACAAAACCATGGAAAACACATTCACAAATCCTCAGTTATAAATGTGGGACTTCAAGGTCAGTTCTCTTCATTGCTTTTCATATTTGGACATCTGTCTACAATGGTGATCCCTAAAGAGTCCATCAGGGAAAAGCATGCAGAGCTATTTATTTATTTGTGTTTGCCATACTGTCTCTGTACCTTCAGATGTTTTATAGATTAAGGGGTGGGGGGGAGTTCTGCAGGAGAGAAAACAACACTAAGGCCAAGTTTTCATTCTCTCATTACCTCTTTCCCTGCCCCCCCCCCCTTTTCCAGACCCTTATTGCGACTTTGACAAATGACAATGCATGAAGAGAATTTATGTTGGGTCTCGGAGATTAGCACATTATCACAAACAAAACAGAGCGCTTGGCCTCTGCCACTAGGGAGCCATTGAAGGTGACTTTGCATGTGATGCATGGGTCGAGACCTGTTTCTGCAGAAGTAGGGGTGTTGTTATGCTGGCTCAGGTCTGAGTAGGAGCCCTTAGAGATCCAGGTGAAGACACCGAGCTTTGGATGAGGAACATTTAGCAAGAAAGCTCATTCTGGAAAGGAAAGAGGAACCCTGCAGTTCCCTGAAGACCAGGGCGTTGAATGATTTAAGGCTACCTGTAGGAAATGCCTTCTGGTTTATTGCTTTCTAGTCCCCCTTCTTTTCAGAAAGAGAAAAAGAAAAGAAGCTGAGCATAGTCCTTCCTTCCCCAGGAAATTTTCAGAGAAACTCATCACTACCAACTTTTCCACAAAGCTTTCAACAATCACCAGCCTTTCTGCAGGTGGGAGTCTCAGATCAGAGCAGAGTGGACAGTGGAGGATGTTGGTTTCTGGGGGGAAAAAAAAAGTCTGATTATATTCATAATGCTTTAAATTTTTTTTCACGTTGTGTTTGCAGCTTCATGGTCTTGTATATGAGAACATTAGTCATGAAAATTCAAAGGAAAAAAAAAGAAACAAATGTATTTTGTGGGACCTAAAATAAATTCAGGACCTACAGACAACAAGTCCAGTCTTCAAATGACTGAAAACTAGAGGATGTGATTTTGAGAAAGTAGACAGAGGCACAGGTGCTCTGAAGGTCTGAGACACACTCGTATGGTTAGTCTAGGTATTAGACACCTAGCTAGGAAGTTGGTGGTCATAGCAAATAACGAAAAATAATTGGTCACAGAAAAATGTTTGATGGCAGCAAATGGAATGATGCTGTATCTTGATGTCTTAGAACTTGAGATATTCACATTAATGGACCAGGGTTTCTCACATTATGGATGACTGACAGATGGCTGACAGATAAGATCAGGCCATTCTTTGCTCTGGGAAATGTTTTGTGTTCCAAAAAATATAAAATAAAATTCTCAGTACCATCCTTGGCCTCTATACCTTAGAATTCAACTCTATTTCCAAATCTGTAACAATTAAAAGTGTCTTTAGCTTTGGTCCAGTGTCCACTAGTTGGGAGTAGGACCAGGCAGAAAGCAAAATGAGTCCTGGATAGGAACTAGGGATGTAGACATCATGGTTGAACTGTTGAACAATCTGCCCTCCAACTATAACATGACTTTATGTGTTCCACCTGTTCTGGAGAGTACAAGCTGAACATATCCAGTGGCACATGTGACATTTCTATGTGAAATTTTCTGAGTTTAGGGCATCTGCCAATGCTCATCAGAAATGCTTCTTTTTACAGTGGTTAGCCATCAATACAGATTCACAGTGTACTGAAAATAAAAGACTGTGGTATCCTCATCCCTAAATGGACCATCTGTGTCATACTCCCTCCTCCTAAGGGTCAATAACCATTACCAAAGAGGAGAAATAAAGATTATAAGAGCCAGAGTTCACTAGGGACTATTGCCAGTGTTTTCCAGGAATGACAGGCAGAAGAGCTCACAGCTAAATCCACCTGCATGGATAATTCTTTAGACACTAGTAAGAACATTAGCAGACATTGAAAAATTCCCATGCTCCATGTCCAGAGAACTCCACCTATCTTGTGAATGTCAACTTCAAAAATGGTGCTTTGATAATGGAAATTATGACAGGATCATTTGATGAAGCTTAAATAAATTTACCAGTGTCAGTGATGGTGAGCCTGGGATCTTTAAGTAGGCGTTGCCAACAATAATTTCTGGGAAAATTCTAGATTTCTCTCTGTGTTTTCTAAGACTGAAGATCACACACTTTTCCTGATTATTTCCATCTCCTCTTACACACTCAGTATATTTACAATAAAGCAAGGATGTCTACCAATATGATTTTCTCTAACAGGGGACACTGTCTGGAGACATTTCTACTGCCTTACTTAGGGAAATGGTACTGGCATCAAGAAGGTAGAGATGAAGAATAATGCCAAACATATTGCAATTCACAAAGAACTATCTAGCTCAAAACCTCAACAATAATAATGTTGAGAATATCAGGATAAAGAAACAGAATCAGATTTAAAGAGGAGCCAAAATTTCCTCTTATAACTTCCATGGGACACAAACATTTTCATAATGATTTGGGATGTACAATTGGTATTGGTTTTCTACAGGTATCTAGTTAATCAATGCACTTGCAGCTTTCTCTTGCATTATGAACAGATTGAGAATAGATTTGGACATTCAAAACATTAAAGGTCAGTTGTACTGCTGTTAAACTGGATCTCAGAGTTCAGATGAAGTTGGAAGCCAACGCATTTTATAAATGTTTACCCATAAGTTAACCTCATGGACACATGAGGAGAATTACTAGAGCAAAGGAAATCTGTCTCCGAGAGGACCCTTATGAGTAGCAAGTGCCTGTAGGAATTCAGGGCACTTAGTGACCCTGGGATCATCAACTCACAAATCAGCTCATTTGCTCCACTGGAGATGAAAAATGGGAACAAGTTCTAGTTCACTGGAGAGGCGAGATGATTTTGTTTTAAGGGTAGGAGAACAGGGAAAGAACATTCTTTCAGCCCCCAGTCTTATTTGAGAAGGAACAAAAGGAATTTTGTATGGAGAATAGAGAAGGGAGAGGGAAGGCTTTGGGGCGATAGTAGCTGTGATTGGGGGACCTTAAGTTGGAGGTCCTTGGGTGAGGGACACACCAGTGGTGGTGGGTGGCATCAGCAGCAAGTCCTACAAGAATGATTTTAAACTGAAGATGAGACTAAAGTAACAAGAGAGATGGAGAAGAGAAGGTAGTTGTGACAGTGACCAGGAATGCAAGATAATTTAGAGACAAGCCTGGACAAAACTGTCAGATTTCTGTGTACTTGTTCTGGGAACCTCAAAAGTACTGCTATTTATTAAACAAATAAAGAAGGGTCTCACTATGTGGCAGGGACAAGGTATCCAATGGGCAAAAAGAAACTCAGTCAATCTTAATAACAGCTCCTGAAGAAATTACCAGAATCTCCCTTTACCCAGGAGAAGAACTGGGTGTGCAGAAATGATATCACTTAGCCCCCATGATGTCACTGTTAGTGACATCCTAGATTCAGTTCCATACCATGGAGCTTTGGTGTTTACACCCTTTTGATTAATATCACTTGGGTATATAGGAAGAGATGTTTTATGGAAAACATGTAATCCATTTTCTTGGATTTCTTTTTTAGGAAAAACTTTTCTGTGGAACATTCAGTATTCTTTTCTCAACAAATTATGAAGCATGGGCACCATTTAAGAAAATAAGAAGCAAGAGGGTCTGAATTGTTTGGATATAATGCTTTAAAATGTTACAGAAGGGGACTGGGGAGCTGGCTCAGCAGTTAAGAGCACCAACTGCTCTTGCAGAGAACTTGGGCTCGAGTCCCAGCACCCATATGGTGGTTAATAATGTCTGTAACTACCGTTCCAGAGTTTCTGACACCTTCTTCTGACTTCTGTAACCACTGCAGGACATGGGTGCACTTATACACATGCAGGCAACATACTCATACACATACAATAAAAATAATATTTTTTAAAATGTTATAGAAAATAAGATACCATGGAAATAGTCATAAGGTATGGAATCAAAAAATGTAACAGATCACAAGGACATATGGCTAGGGTAATATGCTGGTTGTAACCCAGAATAACAATATATTTGGGATCTGTCTATGTACAAAGAAAAGATAGCTTTACCAAACAGATGGGTAGGTGAGCAAAGTGCAGTAATATAATATAATATAATATAATATAATATGTTATATCCCATATCTTTGCTGGGTAGAAAGTACTATTGTTTTAACATCTGCCCCTTCCTCAGCACCAGCTACCACCCACTAACCCCACCTCCTCACAGTCACTCTCCTCATGTATATGTCTATATATACTGACGTTTACATCTATGGCTTTCCCATCTACACTTTCTAGCTCTATCTCATCAGCACCCAAACCTTCATCCTGAATCCATCTATTCACAGGCTTACAAGCCTTTTTCCAGTGGCAGGAAAACTTGCCCTCTCCTCAGAACATCTCTCCCCGGTATGAAACTCCATCTATGTTTTTCCCTCTTTGGATTCAGTGAAGCTGATCAAGGAGTCCTTGCTTAGAAAATAAGTAGTGCTATCCTGTTTGCTCATCATAGTCTGTATTTTCTTTTGTCTTTTTGACACAGGGTCTCCCTTTAGTCCCAGCTGTCCTGGAGCTCACTACATAGACCAGGCTGGCCTTGAACTCACAGAGATCCACCTGCCTCTGCCCCCCAAGTGCTAGGATTAAAGGCGTGAGACACCACACCCAGCTGTAGTCTATATTTTTTAAACTGACAACGTGGACCAAAATAGTAGAAATTTGGGAAAGCATTGTCAGGACAGGGGATGATTTATTTTTGGTAGAATGCACCCTAAAGTTGTCCTTTGCTCCATAGATAACACTTAACAGAGACATATTACCATGTTCTTGGTTTATCTGTGTTGTAAAGACCATCAATTCAATTCCAGAAATATAGAAAACAAAAATAAGCATAACCTACACTGCAGTCTCAAAGTATTATCTTGCTTCTAAGTCCCAATTGGTAAAAATATTTGTTGTTCTTGTGAAGGTGCAAATTGAGTAAAATTTTAATGAGCTGATAAGAATGTGTTTAATTTTGGTGGTTACCAAAGGTGAGACACATTATTGACCTGAGTTTAAATCTGACAATGCACACTTAAAATACTTCTATAAAGCAAGAGATAAAGATCACCTTCAATTTGGGTATTCTAAATTCACAAATAAGATCTTTTGTTATAACAATTTATCTGTTTACATTTATTTGTAAACTCTGTTCCTACTTTTTCTTTTCTTATTATTATTCTGTGTGTGATTTTGAAATGGCAAAATGCAATGTTTATATGTATATTTTGGTGTGTCTATTGTAGACAGTTGACCATATCTATCATTTTTCTTTGCAATAAAGTAAAATGGTAAATATTAATTTTGACAATTTTCTCTTTCCTGGAAAAATGCAATAGTCATTTACTCTGTGAAAGGGGAACTGCACAATCAAGAGATAACTGACTTTATTTGTCTGAAGGTCTGTGAATAAAATGTGATGCAGTTTTGAGAATGTGCTTTTGTGATTGTGCACTGTTGTATTAAGGGAGAGAATACTACAGTTTGCCATTCATCTCTCCATGTGGCATGTTAGGGCTGACTTGTTGAAATTCCATAGGTTCTTATTTACAGAGAAAACATAGACCGTGTGCTACTCAGGACCATATCAGTCTGCTTGCTCAAAGGAATCAAATGTGAAAAGAGACTGCTTAAAAGGTTACCCTTAGAGATAATCTAATCCATAAGAACATCAAAATTATTTGGCTCCTGTGAATAAGAAACAAACTAAAGAATTTAATTATTTCCAGATTATTCATGAAAATGTTGATACTGGCTGAGGCTATAGTTGGGACAGAGAGACGGTCTTAGATTGTTGACAATCAGTATTTGCTTGAAGAAAAACATGGGCTATTTCAGCCTCAGGATAACACCCCATATTTCCAGGGTTTTATTTTTTTAAAAAAGAGGTGTTGCTATAGACAAGTGAACCTTGGGTGGAAACAGAAATAAAACCAGACCCTCTGAGAAAGAAATGGGATATGTACTAGGGCTGGGAAGAAATGACGGTTAAATGTGTGTTGTTTAGTTATAATAGACAGATTATAAGTTACATTTTGTGAAAAACATATGGCCATGTGTTAAACATCCATATGTCAAAGTTAATAAAATTGAATCCTACTGATAGACCTTGTACAACTGATCTCACTTAGTGGTTGGAAAGGCCATCAAAAGTCAGTGAGGAAGTGTAAGCATAGAGGTAGGATAAGTATGTACACATGCACACACATGTTAACAGACTATGTGCTGTGCTGAGTAAAAATAATTCACATGTATGGCTCTTAATATTAGATGTGAATGCCTTTTGCCAATATCACAGAAATAAAAAATATATGTTCACTATGGTCCTCCCATAGCTTTGGCAGGTAAAGGAGAGGAAATAAGATGAAGATGCTTATTTGGCACCAGCCATGCAAGAAGCATGAAGAAACAACATGTCTTCGGAGAATGTGATTAAATGAGAAGTCACCAAGAGCAAATTTCAAAGTAGAGAGGGCAGTCATCAGAAACAGGAAAGTTGATGTTCCCCAGTCTGGAGAGAATGTAACACATGGATGAAACAAAAGAAAACTGGTGTCATAACAATAGAGTTTAGAAGGAGAAGAGAACACAAAATTGAAAAGGGGTGGGGTCAGAGCTCAGACAGTAACACACTTCTGTTTGCTCTCCAAGTCAGGCTTGGTGGTCCACACTTATAATCCCAGCCCTGAGGAGTTGAAGACAGGAGGCTCGCGGGGGAACACTGACCAGCCAGCCCAGCCTACTTGGTGAGCTCCTGGAGAGTCTCAAAGAATAAAGTGGACAAAGCTTGATAAACAATGTTGAAAGTTGTCCTCCTGTGTATGCACACATGTGCACACACATACACATTTATGAACACGTATGCACACTCATAAACATATATACACATACATAAGCATGCATACACACATACATATAAATGCACACACATATACTAAGACACATATGATAACATATATACATGCATGCACACACTCACATAAACACATACATGTATACTTACACACTTATATATATAAATACAATACACATACACATATCCACATACATATATTCATACATATACAGATATACATACAAACATACACTCCCACACATACATACACACACTGTCACACACATATATACACACATACACTAATACACATATATACTCTCACTCTTACATATATACACACGTACACCTATACACATACTAATACATACATGCACTCTCACTCACACATACAGGCATGCACATACACACATGAGAAAAAAAAAAGTAAATGGAGTCAGGGAGGTCTCTGTGAATCAAGATACTGATGAGATTTTCAAAGTCAGCCAAGACAGGAAGGCAGGAGGACTGAGAATTCGAGACCAGCCTGGCCTAAACAGGGAAACTCTTTTTCAAAACAAAATAAATAAAACCACACACCCACATGCATGCAAATTTTTTCCTACTTTTAAGTTAATTTTTATTGAATGTATTTCATACAACATTTCTCTTTTTTTTTTCTTTTATTTATGTGTATGAGTGTACTGTCTGCATGTAGGTCTGGGCACCCATGTTGTGCAATGCCGCGGAGGTCAGAAGAGGGTCTTGGATTCCCCTGGAACTGGAGTTCTCCTGGAATTGGAGTTACAGATGGTTCTCAGCCACCATGTGGGTGCTGGGGATCAAACCCACGTCCTCTGCAAGAGCAGTCAGTGCTCTTAACTGCTAGGCCATCTCTCTGGCCCAACATTTCTCTTTTTTTATTTTTATTTTTATTATTTTTTTTTATCAAATCTAGACCCGTGTCCCCCCCTTCCCCCCACCCCACCAGAGTTCATGCATTCTGCCAAACATGCTTTTCATCTCTTTCTCAGTCTTTCTCAATATTCTCCATGTGGAAGTTGACTGTTTTGAGCAGAAGTTCACTGTTTCAGTCAGTTCTTCAATGCAGTCCTTTCTGTTCATACAACATTTCTCAATCAAATCTAGACTCATTCCCCCATCCATGCCCTCCTCTTATGCCCTGCCGCCCCCCACCAGAGCTCATGGACTCTGTCATACATGTTAAGTCCTGTCTTGCATCTTTTTCTCTGTCTTTTATAACCTTTTCGATGCACAAGTTTACTTTTTTAAATTTTATTTATTTCTGTATGTGTATGAATGTACTGTCTGCATGCAAGTTTGTGCACCTGTGTCGTGCAATGCCGCGGAGGTCACAAGAGGGTGTTGGACTCCCCTGGAACTGGAGTTCTCCTGGAATTGGAGTTTCAGATGGTTCTCGGCTGCCATGTGGGTGCTGGGGATCGAACCCGGGTCCTCTGCAGAGCGGTCGGCGCTCTTACACCGCTAGGCCATCTCTCCATCCCAAGTTTACTCTTTTGGTGTTTTTTTATTACGTTTTTCATATATATTATACATATAATATATATATTATATATATATATATATTCCATGATAAATCCATTACAGATTCTGAAAATAAACTATAGGTTAATTCCATAAACACATTATGAGATTCACATTTTAACAGTAAAGTTGCATGCAGGTAAAAAGGATATGAATAGAATATGAATACATATCTTCCATTCATATTTGGTAATTACAATGTGTAAATACAAATGGTAGGAAAATTCTAGAGCCCATTAAGAGATTCACATTGGTGCCAGGCTGGTGGGCACATGCCTTTAATCCCAGCACTTGGGGGCAGAGGCAGGTGGAATCTTTGTGAGTTTAAGGCCAGAATCCGGGGGCAGAGGCAGGTGGATTCTTTGTGAGTTCAAGGCCAGCCTGGTCTATACAGTTACGTTAATTTTCCAGGACAGCTGAGCTATAGAGAGACCCTGTCTCAAACACCGCGAGAGACGAGAGAGAGAGAGAGAGAGAGAGAGAGAGAGAGAGGAGAGAGAGAGAGATTCACATTGGAATAGCACAGTTGCTTTCAGATACAATTAAATATAATAATAAAGTTGCTCAGTTTACCTGCCAACTCAGGATTTGGCGTTAGCATCCACAAATGGGACTGTGTTACTTCACTTAGCATAATGGCTTCGAGTTCCATCCATTTACCAGCAAATCTCATGATGTCATCTTTCTTTACCGCTGCATAGAACTCCATTGTGTAGATATACCACATTTTTGTTATCCAGTCATCAGCCGAGGGGCACTTGGGTTGGTTCCAGTTCTTTGCTATTTTGAAGAGAGGTGGCAGATCTAAATCATCCAGAAAGATAAAATGATGTTTTGGACCCAGGGGGAGCAACAAAGATGGAAGAAACTTGGGATGCAAGTCGTGTGTCCCTGACAAAGCCTGCTGTGTTTGAGCACAGGGAGAATACAATGACCACAGAGAAGCTATTTTCTAAATGTTTTGTATGAGCTATCTTGCACAACGTTGGGGGCAGGATTATATTATTGCCAAATTTTTGCATGGAAAGAAACAAGTGTTGGCATGCTCTATCTTGCCAGCCTGGAAGTTCCTTTTTACTGGGCCATCTATTCTATTAAAGCTTTCAAAAGATCAGATAAGGTCAAAGCCCCTGTGGAGGGCCATCTATTTGATTTGGCCCACAAATTAAAATGCTACTGTCATCTAGGAGCAGACTCTCACACAACCTGAAATAATGCTTAACCAAATACCTGATAACCATGAAATTAGGCCAACTGACACATAATATTAAAAAGCATTGGCGTCAGCTTAAATCACACTTCTTATAAAGAGCTCCATCTTGATAGAGGTGATAATACAATGCTGTGTGTCTGTAAGTCAAACACTGGCTTTGCCATTAATGTTCATGCCTCTCCTTTACTAAAAACATAGTAAATTACTTGAGTCCCCCAAATTATGATCCAAACCTTCCATCCCATAAACATTACAAATCATATAATATCTAATGTGTTGCAAAAACTTGACATCATCCTTGAACCCATCTTTTTTAGGTGATTTATTAAAGATAAGAATTAGAGTGCAATTAACACTTTTTTTGTTTTTTTTTTTGTCTTTGATGTGTGAATATATGCATGTGAATGTAAGTGGTGCAGTGTCCTCATGTACATGTGGAGGTCTGAGGACACCCTTAGACACAGGTTGTCTTCTCCCACAAGGTCTCTTGTTCACCATTGCACACACCGGGGGAGCTGGACTGAGAGTTTGTGGGGATTCGAGGGTCTTTGCCTCTCATCTCCCAATCACAGACAGGTACCACCACACTCTGCTTTATGTGAGTTCTTGGGATTTAAGCCTGATGCTTGGCTAACAAACCCATCTCCCCATTTCACAGTGGATACTCATGCAGATTGCTAACAAGTTTAAACAACCAATTTAAAATCAAGTATCTATATTTGATTGAGGATAATTCTTTGCATGTTCTGCTATCAAGAAGCTCTTTTAAGGGCTTCTCAGCTATGAACACCAGAGTATTCTCTTTCCCTAAGTGGCAATTTTCATGGACAACTGTCAGTAACTCCAGTTCCAGGAACCCATGCCTCTTCTGGCTTCCACAGGCATCGCTCACCTGTGGTGTACTTAAATATAATCAAAATACTTGGCGGGAACCGGGGTCGCAGGGGAGACGCCATAACGCACCAGGCCAGGTACACAGCTCTACAGCTCTAGGCGTGGTCTGGCGGGGGGCAGCTGGGAGAGGGTCTCGCTCTGAACCCGTCTACGGGGTCCCCGGCCCAGAGGGACCGGGGCGCAGGCTAGATCAGGCACACAATACACCGCCCCGCCAAGTGAATTGCTAAGAATCCAAGTGGTCTTCCTTTTGGAGAACCTTCAGAACAGAAAGAGAAGACTAACTTAGGCTTCCAACATCCAATATATACACAAAACTGAAAACCTGAAACCTNCCCCCCCCCCGTCATCCCGCATTCTGTCTCTTTGCCGAAGCCCTTTATCAGCATTGTGGTTATCACACATCAACCCCCTCTCCCCCATCTTTCCCACTGTGATCTGAGCTCTGCCAGGAGATTATGATTATGGACCTTTCTTCAAAGCCTAGAAGATCCAGGCTCAGAGGCTGTGCCCCCACCAGGTCTACTGGAGGAGAGGGTGTGTCTTAATCAGATGTAATGAGAGCTACAGAAGAAAGCAGAAAAGGAAATTCAAAGGTAAGTTCCCAAGTGGTGTCCATTATCAAGTTGGAGGTGTTTGTGCGTTTCTTTGGAGATTAATGGCAGGGTACCCAGCAGGAAACCTTCCAGTGCGAGATGGTCTTGTGGAAAAGTAGAAGCAGGACTTGCAGGTGGATTGGATATTTATCTTCTGAGTAGGAGAAAAATAGATAAGTAGGGCGGTTATTGTGTTATTGTGCACAGACGAGGACCTGTCTATTAAATTCATCCATACTTCAAGACTAGAAAATGTATTTTTAGGTCATTAAAATAAAAACACACAAACAAAAACAGTGTCAACTGTATAAAATCTTTTTTTTTTTAAGCCTACAGCACCCGGTATTCCCAGGCGGTCTCCCATCCAAGTACTAACCAGGCCCGACCCTGCTTAGCTTCCGAGATCAGACGAGATCCGGTGCGTTCAGGGTGGTATGGCCGTAGACTATATAAAATCTTAACATGGATCATGGCGGTGAGTTCCTTAGCCGGCGTGGGTCGCCAGTGTTATGTCAGGAGACTAAACGAGAGAGAAAAACCGATCTCACTAAAGTTGTTGTGCCCTTCTCTGGTCCAATTTAATCTCTAAAGGACAGTGGCTTTTGTATTCAACAGCCTCCTTTGAAAAATAGTGTAGGGGGACTGGAGAAATGGCTCAGCAGTAGAGAATACTGACTGCTCTTTCCAAGGACCTGGGTTCAATTCCCAGTGTGCATATGGTGGCTAACAACCATCCATACCTCCAGTTCCAGGGGAATCTGACTTCTGCAAGGCACTTCACAACATGGGTGCACTTACATACATGCAGGCAATACACTCATACACATAAAATAAAAATAATACATAAAATAAAAAAATTGTAGGAAGGAGAATTTGGGAAGGAGCCTGCTTATTTTCTGTGGGACCTCTCTGGTATCATGCTGAGAGGCAGTCAGCCAAACCAGGAACTTTTGTACCTTACATCTGGTGGCAGTGGGTGAGACTCTGCTTAAGGAAGAGAGCTGAGCTTGACTTGTACACAGATGAGGACCTGTCTATTAAAATCATCCATACTTCAAGACTAGCAAATGTATTTTTTGGTCATTAAAATACAAACACACAAACAAAAACAGTGTCAACTGGCCGTGGGTTTTATAGGATCTCTTACATAAAATCTTAACATGGATCATGGCATGGTGGTGAGTGCCTTAGCCACACTTCCCGGGTGTGTCAAGTTGGCAAACAAGGTCAGCCATCACATGTAGTGAAGAAATGAAGCAGATTGTTCATGGAGTATGTTGTTCTGTATGATTAAAATTTAAAAAGACACTGATGTATATCTGAATCATGTTAATGAATATGGACGGAGCCACCAAGAACTATTTCTCTTCATTTTCAGTTTAATTCTAGTCTTATATCTAAATTTTTACTGTACTCACAACTATTCTTTATTCTAATCACAAGATAACTGGATATTGATGGCATATTTGCTAGATTTCTGATAAGGTGTCCATGAGGCTAGATAAGAATACTAACTGGCTGTCACACTATATAAGATTACAAGAAGAATAATATCTTATTAAAGAAATGGGATCTATCTACCAAATATATTTTACAGGGAATATATTCTCACTAATATCTGGAATATAGCGAATACAGGTAAATATTTAAATGTCGATAGTAATTTGAACTATATTCCTCCAAATATTTGTCAATGTTTAAACAATCTCATACACATTTTTAAGCACTAAGATAAGAAATGCTCATGAAAATACCTCTGAAGTAGGATCTGTTATTGTAAACCATTATAGAAAGGAGAATTTAGAGTCTGAAAATTTTAATAATTTTCCCAAGGTACCAGACTAAGAAACTTGGATGAGAAAAACCTTTGGAAATTTTCTGGGTAAAGGAGGATCTACCTACGGAATTTCTGGTTCCTTAGGACAGCCCATGGAACACAACAAAAAAGTTTAAAGTGATAATAGGGCAATAGAAGATATAAGATGGTGTGTTCAGATATGGAAGAGTAATTACATTCTAGTTTCTTAAACTTTTAAGAAACAGAAAATTCAAAATCTAGTTTTTAAAGACATTGGGACTATTTCTAGAGAAATTATTGTTTGAGTGACATTTTCCTAAAAAATGAACAAAACTACCAATTATGTGTATTTATACATTTTCTCCCTATAAATAAAACTAAACTGAACTTTGAATAAGAGATTCTAGGTTTTTTGCTCAAAACCTAGGCAGTTGAGTCTGAGAGATGGCTCAGTGGGCAACAGAGTATTCCACGCAGGCCTCAGGACCTGAATTCTGTCCCTAGAACCTACAGTAGAAGAAGAGAACTGACTCCTGAAAGTGTTCCTCTGAACCATCTCAGGATGTCATGGCATGTTCCAACCAAAGGCATACACACAAATACACACATATCACATACATATATACATGCATATAAACACATAACATACACAAACATATCATAGTACATACACATATACACACATATCACACATGCACATATCATAAACATATCTTTCATATAAACACATCATACATACACATGTTACACAACACACGTATCATATATGTAAAGCACACACATACACACATACACACACCTATACAGACATAAACACAAACATATGCACACATAGATACATTGTATACATATACACACATTACAAACAAATATATAAGGTACATATACATACATCATATATACATGCACATGCATAGCATACAGATTACATACCAATATGCATATATATACCCAAATATAAATATCATTCAGACATAAACACACATTACTCCCCACACACATATATGCAAGTTACACACCTTTTGTTTTTGAGACAGGGTCTCCTGGAATCCCCTGATCTGGGACTCGCTATGTAGACCAGCCTGGCCTGGATCTCCAGAGAGTTACACCTGCTTCTATTTGATGAATGCTAGTATTAAGAGTAGACACCACTGCTCTAGGCTACATTACACACATGTTATACATACCCATAAATACACATAGCATACATATATGCAACATACATACTTTACACATCACACACATGTATACCATATACAGGTACATACATATATACATATACATACATCACATACGTATCGATATACATGCAGACACATATATATCCATATACACACATCACACACATACATCATATTCACACAGTAATAATAATTTAAAACATCATACAAAATTTCCGTATTCCGATAAAGGAAAACTTTTCCCTGTTCTTTTGTTGTTCTCTCCAACTTGTATTGCATATTATATATATATATATATATAATTGTATTGCATATTATATATATATAATTGTATTGCA